>JZKD02S2164842.1:552560-565071 GCA_000966675.3 Picea glauca
TCCCTATTGACAGACTCCAATGTTTGGTTTGGGTGGCCTTGGAGAATTTACTCTCCAACCTATTCCAAGGCCCTAGTCCTGAGCTAGTGTATGCACCCTATAAACAAAAAGTCTAATTGATTTTAATGGGCTTTTTAAGTCACAAGGTACGAAAGTGAAACTGATGGTGTGTAAAAGACTCAAAGCAAAATGAACAAAAAATGCTTGGAAACAAAAATTTTTACTAAAATGCAAAACCAGCAACTTTTCAACAAGAAATGCTTCTTTTCTTTTCAAATTTACTAAGATTTCATGCAGTAAATATGAAGGACTTTCGCTCAAATATGCGAGCTACTTATACTCTAAATGCACTGCAACAACTTATGCAAAAAGACTCTTTCCTAGCTACTGATGCAACAACACAATCTTCAAACCAAGAAGAAAATGAAAAAGAGGAATTTTTTTTTTATTTAATTGCAAACTAAAGAAATAAAGGAAAAATGACAACAAGTACAAAACCAACAGAATGAAAACAAAACTTTGGCTTAAAGCATAGATCGCAAAAGAATCAGAGCACAAAATGCGAAAAAGCAATCAAGAAAGCACTGATTCTACCACTTGTCTAAAAACCGTAAAACAAATATTTTTTTCTCTTTTGTCTTTTCTATCAAAACATCAACTAACAAACACAAGCTAAGGATAAGATGCCCTAACCTGCTGATTGTGCAGCTCCAGACTCGACACCCCTGAGAGGAGCTCTTCTCATCATAGGAGGGGATGACTGCCCCACCCAAGCTGAAAAGCTACCAATCAAGCCCGCGACTGTCACCAAAACAGAACACGTGCAAACATGTGCTGAGCTTCAACAGAGCGCGGGTACCCGCAGGCTAAACTTAAACAGGCCACGGGTCTGTATAAAAGCTAAGATAAAACAACACACAGGTAGCCCAGACCTGAAAAAATCCTCTGGTATTGACAACCAGGGTCTCTAAAAGGCTTGGATGCTTTTACTTCAACAGAAAAAGAAAACTTGCCAAAAAAGAAAACAAATGCAAAAAATAACCAACACCATAAGGCAGACTGAGAAACAAGACAATAAACCAACAAGACCCAGACAGGATCCAGAAAGCCCCCTGAGAAGGTAAACTTCTGACAGGGAAGAGGAGATTGTCTCTCAAGCTTTCTGAATGCTACACCCTACTGAAACCTCTGCAGCAAGTGTTCAAACACGGTCTACAGGAGGTTAGGGTGCGGGTCACATGCGTGCAGGCCTTCTACAGGCCGCGTGTACCTCTGTGTGTCTCGAGAATAAATGTCAAGCCACAGTCAAGGAAAAACTAGTATTGATAACCAGGTTCCTTGCTATCTTTGACCTAACAGACAACAAATAAACAAAGAAACTGAAACTCTACTTCTTTGAACTACCCAAAAAACCTTTAACTAAATCTGGGAAACCCTAAGAGTAAATATCCCCAGTGGAGTCGCCAATTCTATTGTGGGGAAATTCTACCCTACGGAATAACAAGCTAGGGTTTAAACTTGCATGCAGATCATGACCCTTAAAAAATTACTTTTAACCTTCTACCCCAAACCTAAAACCCTTTTTCACATGCAAACATGGAAAGAATCAACTAACCTTTTTATCGACGGTTGGTGTACATCCTCCATTGCGCTTTATCTCCTTTGCTTCTGCTGCTCCTTCCAAAAATCGATCTTGCAATCAAGACAAAACTACACATGCATGTTATTGTTCTACTAGAGGGTTAGATATTAAGCATCAATCAAATAAAACATATAAGACTCTTTCATTTGGGACGGGAAAAGTATCTTTTTATTAATCTCAAGATGAACCAACTTACAATGATTATAGAGATCGACCATCGTTCCTTGATCCTGATCCTAGGCTCCTTCTCTTCTTTGTCCTCCAACTTCTTTGCTTGAATTCTCCTAAAGCTTAAGGAAAGGCTAAAGGGTTGGGACAAAACGGATTCGACAATTGGGCAGAGTTTCTTTGCTATGATTTTCCTCCTTTGAATAGTACCCCTACCCCTTCTTTTATAGGCTAGAAGGAGCTAGGGTTTTAGGCAAACTCTCGGCCATGCATGGCTGGGAGTTCCAGTTAACTGACCCAAAGCTTCTCGTTCCGTCGGCAACTTTCCTGATTTTTTTCTTTGTTAGGTAAACGTTGGCTGTAGTGGGCCAGCCAGCGTTCCAACGCGTGCAGTATAAGGCCTGCCAGCGTTCCAACGTGCCCAGTGATAGGTTAGGGCATGGGTTACTTAATTTAGGAGGTTTTTGAAGAGTCTGTTCAACATGGCTTTGGCGATGAAGGGAAATGAGTTGGCCTGATGCCAGGTAAGGATGGATGGTGCAATTTAGGGTTATAACAGTCTAGTGTAGATGATCTATTTTTTCAAAGTGAGTCGTTTAGAACTCCAGTTCATACTACTGGAATTTTTAATCCTATCTCTGTCCCTATCCGTTCTTTTTCGAGGACCTCTTCAGGACTATTATAGCAAGATTTGCCTCACCCTATGCAATCTTTCATAGAGGTCCTTTTTCCATTTCCCTATGCAGACTTATCATCCCTGTTTGATAAATCCAGAGCTAAAAATACAAGTTTTTCCACATGTATGCACCTTGCCTACTATACAACATGCGTATACGCAAGTTGCTCCACTACAGTCCGCATACATTGGGATTTGTGCCAAAAAAATGAAAATTAAATGTCGGGTTTCCATGTCACAATGAGAGATCTCTGATCCTTGGCCTTCCATATACTGGAAACATTTCGAATCATCCCTTAAATTCCATTTGAAGGTTGTTATCACTCCAGAAAACTCTCCTAGGCTGTAAGTCGGAGATGCCTGGTAACTAACTCTTTTTGAAAATATTTTCTTAATATTTGGTGTGGTTGTTGGATCAAGATGAATATCTAGGGACTGGACTGAGTTTTCAAGACTGTCTAGGAATACAAAATCTCACAAGGCCTTCTAGAAATGCAGTCAGACAAGGTTTGATTAAATGGGGAAGAAAATAGCTATTGAACCAGATTATACTTCATACCAACAAGCACAATGAGTTTAATAACCAAGAAATAACTTATGATTATCAGCTAAAGAAATCAATCAGTGAGATGATAGTCACTGCAAATTGAATGAGCATCAACAAATAACATTCACTCATAAGCTATTAGAGAATAGAAGAGAAAAATCTGACTACACAACTGAAGGAAGCTTGAAATCTTTTATAAAATAAGAATAAGTCTTTTCATTACAGTGGCAGCATCATAGCACTCAAAATCGAACCCTTGGTTCATATTCTATTCTAATATTTATAACATTACAAAGTAGTTTTTAAGATCCTGAAAACATGTATCAAATCAACTAAAAATAGCAAGTAAAAATCTGTTGCAAAAGAAGTGGGATGCTTCCTCAAAATGAGGTCAATCCCATATTTGTCTCTATTGATTGTTGGTGATGTGTAGAACAGCCTCCCAAGGCTAAATGATCATTCTCCAATGGAGACCAAGTCGAGTTGGCTGATGTGGCAAAGTATCATGTTTTTCGGTCCAAATGAAAGTGTCCATAGGCCTTTGAAATACCTCTTTTCTCCATGCTTTATCAAAAAATAATTGTTTGGATGAGCTTGATAATTCATCAATCATTCATTCGAGAAGGTCTTGGATCTTTTCATATCAAAATTCCTGGATCTGTGCAAAAACTCATTCAATTCTGGACACACAGGCTTTCGGTGGTTGTCTGGGAAGATCTCTGGGTAATTTATCCACCGAAAGTGCCTGTTTCGGTGGTTAATGAGCACACGGTGGGATCACCTAAACCACTGAAAGTCAATCTTTGAAGAGTTTCAAAATTGCAAAAATGACTGTTCTGAATCCTCTTTTAGCACTCAAACTTTCTTAGATACTGTAGTCTTGATTCGAGCAGACCTACGAACCTTTGCTGACTGTGTAGGGGAATCTGTTACGTCTATTATAGTTGTGGCTAAATTAGCCAAAGTATCCAAACCAGTTTGTTTCTCTTTAGGTGCTTCAAACTCCTTTAGCTTGAGCCTCAGAATCCCGAGTTGCCTGTATAATTTCATATTTTCTCTAATCAACTCTTTGTTTCTACCTTTGATTGTATCATGTTTTTCTTTAAGAGTTTGATTTTCTTTGAACAGTTCAACGTTTCTCTCAGTGAGGTCTGTTTTTTCATTTTTTATTACCCTCTCCAATACTTCCATCTCATAAATTTCTCGCAGAATCTTATTGATCTTCTTGGTCTTACCTTTCTGAGGCCTTCTTGATGAAGCTTCTTCTTTTGGTTGCCTGTGAGTCTTTGTAGGATTTGATGGAGGTGGATTTATCTTCACTTTTGCATCCTGTTTGATCTGCAAGTTATCCTGTGTTTTTTCCATCCCCTGCTCTGAATCAGAGTCACTATAAGGTAGGTTGAGAGGGTTTTTCCCTGTGACAAGGTTTCTGTCTTCAAACTTTAATTTCCTCTTGATTCCTCCCTGCTTGTTGGGTGATGCTTTTATAGAATCCCTGGGCATTGAAATTCCTTTCCTCCTCCTGTGACTACTCTTGGGAGTAGGATCATTTCTGCATCTAGACTTCTTTTCTTTTATCTCTGGAGTTCTTTCTGTCTGAAACTCGTTCCAAAACAAGAAGAAACTCCACTCTATTTGTTTCCTCTGAAGAGCTTCTTTCACAAGGAGGGTAATCAGCCCCTGATGTGATATTCTACTTATAACTTTAGTAGGCTGAGCTTTTACCTGTTTTGCCATCTTAATCAGAGTTCTATGAAAGAAGTAAGGTAGGTTCAACAGTTTAAAATGGTAGTACATCACCCTGTTATAGTGCCCTTCACAGGTGATGTATACCAAAATCGCCCTCAGTAGGGTTTCCCACTTCAATTCAAGATAGGACATAGGAATATCCTTCTTCCAAGTCAAAGTTTTATGTACTGGCAACAAATATGATCTGAATTCAACATTTGAGGGTGAAGAGGTTTTAAACCAACAATCCCCTATTCTGGATAACCCTGTGTATTCGGAAATAGATGCTTCATCTATAATGAACTCCTCTCTGCCTATTCTAGCAATCCTTCCATCGTATGAGAGGGCAAATGCTTCAGGAACTTGTTGGTGAAAGGTTGTCAATTTTTCACAATATGTGAAAACTCTGACCTGTTTGAAACACTTTGCGACCTCTGGATGATCTTCAAAATACCACATGCCATCCACCTCGGACCTCAAAGCAAGACTTACTTTTGACATGACTCAATACCGACTGTATCTGAAACTGTGGGGGATTAAAATGTTCGGGAGGTAATGGTTCTGGGAAGTAGGAATACAGTCGATACCACTTATGAAAACAAAACCAGTGAAATCGGATGACAAATCATATGATAAATGACCTCACTAAAACACCCTCCCACTCTCGGATGACAATATAGCTGAGAAATGCCGAAACTTCAACTTTTCGGGGGGCAATTGAATTACTGAAACTTTGAAAGGGAACGGTTTCTGATCTTACCTGATAACCCGCCTCGATTTCTTTGACTCGGGATGCTTTCTGAACTCGGAGACACTTCGTCAATCACCAGAGAACATGGGATCAGAATTTTGAAAATATGCTTTGCTGATAAGATCACGGATTTGTGATTATCTTCAGCGATATTCGGGATTCGTCATAACTCATTGAGTTTACAGGTGAAGGAAAGACCTGATAATGATGACTGGCGTACTTATCGTTGAAATGGAGGGAACCCCGTACAATCATACCTGTCAATAACTGCTCTGCCTGGATTTGAAGTGATCAATGCAATGGATAAGATACAGGTGCTTCGAACCTTTTGGATGAACACCACGAATGTGCATCATCTCCCACAATGCGAGCTTTCGGCGGTTGTATCTCTCATCATTGCAACGATTTTTGACATCTGGCTCATGCGAAAGCACAAGCTTTCTTTTTTTCCCATTCAAAAATTTTTGGTGGTTGCTTGCCTTCTGCCTCGACCCCTTATCTGCCGAAGATGAACACTTTTGGTGGTTAATGAGCACGCTGAAGGCTCGCCTAAGCCTCTGAATCCTGATATTTTGCCAATTTCTTGACCGAACCAAAATCAACATGAAATTTGAGGTTATTTTGGAAACACAGACTCTCTAACCTATTGATAAAAATTTAGAAATCAAATTTAGGAACCAACCTATCACCTAAAACTCAAAACAAATCTACTGATTTATTTGAGGAGTTAACAAAGGCTATAAATGGGCCAATTCCGAGCTATGGAAAGTAGGATAAAGAATTCAAATTTGAGAGAAAAGTTACTCTGGAGAAATTATTACTTAATATTGAGTCTACATCCCTTTGTCCTTTAAGTCTGAACACAATGTTAAGCCTCCAATATCTTCCCTTATTTATGGAGAACCTCATTGTCTCCCTTCTATGAGATTTCCTTAGGAGTCCCTGCTATAGAGTGGGTGTCGATCTACTCCTCTATTTTAATTCCACTACCTTCCCCTCATGATTTGAGGTTTACAACTTCTATTCGGCGTGATAGACCAGTCAAAAAGTAAATGTCCTCTAATTTAATTCTCAATGGTTGCCCATCGAGGTTGAAGCTTTCACTCTCATGGTCCCAGTAACCCACAAGCATCTCGCACAACCTCACATGGGCTCTCATTCCTTTGAGTGATAAACATTTATATAAGCCACATCGATTTAAGTCCATTTGGGCCCCCTGATCTCAATATACAAAAACATCGACCTCCTCATGCTCCCTTTCCCTCCATTGAAGAACCATCATGCCAAGGACAAACCAAAAATTGAGTTAGAACCCTTAAAATTCTTTGGTTGCGTGCTTGTACGCGGGCTACCTACCTTACAGTCGCGTATAGGGATTACTATATGCGTCCTGCAGTTTACACAGGCGCGCATATCTCATCATATACGTGACCCAATTGAAGACAGACTGTGTACACCAAAATTCACATTTTGCATCCTCAATAACTAAAAACTTGGAACCTAATTCAAAAATTTAATCCACTGAAATTGAAGAGGAAGGTAAGTATATTTACCTGATCCAGACAGTTCGTGATTTCATTTCCTGATGCTCCTGTAATTGGCATTTGAATATTAGAGGTATTTTGGTCCAATTTGCACTATTTGGGTAAAAAATCAAAATGGTATAGTAATTTTTGGTTTTGTTACTATTTATAAATTACTTTTACCCACTTTCTATAGTTTTGAGCCATTTTTTCACCTAATGGACTAATACAAAGGTGATTGAGTTGGTTTTTGTAGTTTTTACCAGGGATTCTTGCGGATTTCAATGTTATGTTGGTCATTCGTCACCATGGGTAGGTATTTTCACTACCCAACATATAGGATAGGTATCCATTCCATCATGCATTTTCACATTATCCTATATCTGTCACTTGTTATTACTTAGGTACGAACCCATTTGTTATGAAACAAAACCTTCCATATTCTATAAGTAGTGTCATTAGCAAGTGGTAGAGACTTACTGAACATGGGTGCCCTAGTTAGATCCTCTATTACATTTGGTGCCCATGACGATATTTTTTCCTTAGGACCGAGAGTCCCTTATAAATAATACATGAATTTATGCTGAGCCTCATTTCTCACTCATAAACATGCTTCCTTATGCCCCGAGGATTCCCAAACGAGATTAATTTAAGCTCTTTTCCAACTCGTCTTTAAAAAGAGAAAAGATTGTCGAGTGATTTGTCCCTTTCACACTCGTTAAATTGGACTTGAAAGGTCGTGAGTCTTAGTTAATCTATTTTCTGACTCGTTTTCAAAAAGAGAAAATATTTCTGAGTGAACTTGTCTCTTTCACACTCATAAATAGGATTTGAAAAATATGTCTATTTGGCACAAGTTTATCCCTTTTTCACACCAAATAGACGAAGAGACATAAAAAAAGGACTTTTTTTGCGTCAAGTTGTGATTGCATCTCATGCCCTTAATTGCAGTATTGAGCCTTTAGTCGGTTCTTTCTTTGTGTTATATACTATTTGCCTCAACAATTTTTTGCATCCTCAACCAAGCAGAGCCTTCTCCATATCCTTTGCAATTTGACACCCTATACCCAGGAGGGAACATTCCTCTGAGTGTCCATCTTCTGCATGCATTTCCTTGCATTGAGCATAGGTATGTTCCACTATTGGAACTAGGTTTTCTTACTTGCGACACTTGTTTTCTCCTCTGTATCATAACATTCATTTTTCTATGAAAAAACTAAAAAAAGACGGGCGAGAAGGGAGTATTATTTTATGTTGGCAGCAGTCGTGTCGCCTTTGAACAAAGCACAAAGTTATTGAGTCCATTTATCACCATAATTTTGGGTTTAGCATGGCCTTAGGAAGCTAAGATCATTACAAAGTATTCTCTACTGACTTATTACTATTCCAGTCCCTATAGATAATTTCATTGATGCCTCCTACATCTCATGGTTTCATCACTGGGTCTATTCTGTTGGAGTCTTCCATATGCCTCATGCTATTGTTCAAAGGATGTCTATAAACCTATGTCAGCCACTCCTCAGAACTCTTGACTTTGTATGTCATCCATACCCTCAATTTGTCTCAGAATCACATGATACTATAGTTATATCATGCACCTTGGCCCTACTTTCATCATCGGTAGGTAACCTTGAACCCAACAATTGACCTTCCATCATTGGTCATTGTTACACATGATTTTGGTCACTCTGGTGATGTCTCTACAAGTGATGTATTCAGGCTCCGACAAGGACTTTTTCCCTGAGAAAAGTGACTATTGTCTTCTTCCAAAAAACAAATTTTTAAGATGAGTTCCCAGGCTGCCTATATTACAGGGTGCAAAAATCCTTCATTCTCGCAGGCAATCCAAACTTGGGGTGCGAACTGTTCGCAGTCTACTCTATAGGTAGGGTGTGAACCTGTTTCAAAGCTTGGAAAAGAGAAGAGGTCACAAAGATTCTAGAAGGGAATCTTCTAGAAAATGAGTTTCCATTCGCATGGTTGGCATCCTACTGACTTCTCAGATTTAGCAGGATCATCCTTATGCATTTAACCATCCTCTCCTTATCTTATATATTGAAAGGTTTCTCATGGAAATGGTTAAGAAAGATTGAATGAAGAATTGGTGAAAGAATTGTGTGGAGAAATCTGCTTGGATAGAAGCTTGAAGACTCTATTTGGTATATCAAGTTGTACTGGGTCTTCTTCATGCAAACATAGAGCAAGTGTGTGTGTTGGAACCAAGGGTCACTGAAAGGAATCTTGTGACATCAAGGTGATATGGTTGTATCTTCTACTTTCATTTAACATAATACAACATCATGTCCCTTTCCCATAAAATCACTCTTATTTTATTGCATAACTCCTTGATCATATGCATAGGTTGACATTGAATGTACTTTTCTATATTCACTTTGGTTGGTTTGTGTTGTCTTGGACCTGATTTCACAAGAGCACCAGAGTGAAGCAGGAATAACAGAGACCTAAGGAAGCGATATAAAGGTATGTCACTCATTCCTCCTTAGTAGTAGATTCAATGACTGCAACTTAGAGAAAGAGTCATGTCCTGTCCTATTTTGTTCTAGATCCAGGTGGATCTAGGGAGATATGTTAGTGTCTGCACCTACCGATTTATCCGATAGTAGTCATTGACCAGGTAGTTTTCCTTGTGTTCAACAGTAGACATCTATTCACACATTGGGATTCATGCAGTTTCTTGGATGCCATTATCCTTATTGGTAGTATTCTCGCTTTTGTCAACATTTTTCATCATTGGCTACTATTCAGAGGGTATTTTTCATGTACCTCTTGCACTTGGAATACACAAAAGATGCAAAGGGTTGTTGGTTCATGAATGTGTTCTTCTTTCGATTTCCAACAAATCATGAATCTCCTTCATTGTACCTCATGTTGACTGATGAGAGATGCCTTAATTCTCTCCTTTTAGCAAGTCTCCTTCCATCGATTTCAACTCATTTATTCTGGAAATGGGACCTAGAGTCTTATGAGTACCTTGAGGCTTGCATTCATTAGTGGTAGGCTCTCTCTCCATCAATAGTTGGGAATACATCAATCTATCCTGATCAATGGATTCTTCAGGTATTCGACACCAGAACCTTTATTCACACTTGTAATAATGTACTCGATGCCTTGATACATAATTTCATTATTGGTTGGCTGTATCTTGTTTGTTAACGGTATACCTTAATGACCAGTAATCAAATGATGTCTCATTGTGTTCGACCTCAACTCCTTCATTCACATAATGTAGACTTGCACCCTTGGCGGATTCTGTAGAAGACTTGAAGATATCACTATGTGGTCACAAATTTCTTGAGTTGTTGCTTCCTTTTCATTGGACCAGTACCTATATGACTTCAGTGATCATGGGAGATCAGATTGTACTCCATGGTATACAGATATCTTCAGATTGGTTTTTGAGACTGGCTCTATTGGGCCTTATTCGTGACTATGATAGCTTTTGGCATGTAACCACATTTGTATTTTCCTATTCATGTCCATAGACACTTCTTTGGTATATTTTCACATGTATCTGTAGTGTAATCTTATTGGTAGCTATGTATGCAAAGTCAGTGCAGAATGTAATGAGCAACTAGTTCGTCGAGTTGGTCCCCTACCACTCCACTTCTAGGTTGTTTATAATGTATTTCGGCCATTGCAGATACTCCTATGATCTCACACATTAGGGGGCATATGTTATAGAAATATTTGCCTCACCCTATGCAATATTGCATAGAGGGCCTTTTTCCATTTCCCTATGCAGACTTATCATCCCTATTTGATAAATCTAGAGCTAAAAATACAAGTTTTTCCACATGTATGCACATTTCCTACTATACAACATGCGTATACATAGGGTGCTCCACTACATCTTGCGTACATCTGGATTTGTGCCAAAAAATGAAATTTAAATGTCGGGTTTCCATGTCACAATAGGAGATCTTTGATCCTTGGCCTTCCATATATTGGAAACGTTCCAACTCGACCCTTTAGTTCCATTTGAAGGCTATAAATGGGCCAATTTAGAGATATGGAAAGGAGCAGAAAGAATTCAACTTTGAGAGGAAAGTTACTCTGGAGAAATTATTAATTCATATTGAGTCTGCATCCCTTTGTCTTCTAAGTCTGAACACAGTGTTCATCCCCCAAGATATTCTCTTATTGATGGAGAAATTCATTGTCTCCCTTCTATGAGCTTGCCTTTGGTGGAGGATTGAAGTGGTGGAGGCCCAACTGGAAGGAACTTAGTTTCTTGGTTCCAAACAGTTCTGACACAGAAGTCTGTAATGTTTCCACTCCTGTTGATCATTTATTAATATAAATACTCAATTCCCATCCAATTTATATCTTGCGAATATATGAGTTATTATCGATGGGGATATTTTTTTTTTATATTAATGGATTATGCTATCTAATGTGCTAACCTTTTATATTATCAACATATGTTTGCTTTGTTTGTTGAGAACTTGTTGCGGGTATAAAGCTTTGGGTCAAAGTGCTCAATGATGGACATCATCAAACATCTGGATGAGGTAGGTCCCTTCTTATCTCGCTTGCACATTGGTTTCTATAGCATGTTTTTGGGATAGAGTTGATTTCTGCAGTCATATCCACGTGTTGTGGTTTACCCTAGCCATAGAGAGTTTTTCCCTCGTAAGAGGGACACAATATTTTTGATAAAATAGGAATGAGTCCTAATAAACCTATGGCATCACAAATGCCTATGAATTCCACTACTTATACAATACCTTTAGAGCATTTTACTGGGACAATCAATAATGTTGTCATAGTTTCATACCAATTGTTGGTTGGTTCTCACTCGATTCTTCCTCTCCAGCTCGCTAACTCTACCATGGTCCCACAAGATATGCATGTTTCTGTCATAAATATGGTTATCACTCAAGATCCTATTGGAAAACTGCTTCTTCTTAGATCAAATCCGTCACTTCCCCTTGGTTATAATGCTTTGAATGATTCCATTGCTAATCCTGCCCAGAATCCATCCGGAGGGTCTAATATTTTTGTTCCTCGTTGGTATAATATTGCTAGCTAGTTTGTTCCTACTGTTAAATTTGGAAGCATCGACAATCATTCTCCAATGGGAGGCCATATGGGCCACCCTGAGGCTAGCCAGGGAGATTTGTAGAATCAACCAGTCTTGTGAGGTATTGAAAAAATCCAGGGGGAATGGACAACCTCTGTGAGTCAAACCAAAAGTCAGGATGAATGAGATGCTATGTGAGTCTAATGTAAAAGTTAGGGGGAATGTATAACCTCTGTGAGCATAGACAGTCTAGAGCACAAGTTAGGGGGAATGTACAACCTCTGTGAGCATAGACAAACTAGTGCAAAAGTCAGGGTGAACATACAACCTCTGTGAGCCTAGTCAAACCTTGTGAGCCATGAGAAAAAGTCAAGGTATCTAGAAAAAGTTAGGTTGAATGTAAAATTCCTATGAGCTAGAAACAAACGATAT
>JZKD02S2164842.1:565753-576660 GCA_000966675.3 Picea glauca
AAGATGGAATCAAAGTATTGAAGAAAATAAAAGAATTAATCCACATAAGAAATCAAGCTCATAATTTAACATGGTATCAGAGCTTAGGGTGTGTTAAATGTGTTGAAGTGCAGCAGAAGGTACACACGGATCCAAGCAAGCTTGATTAAGTTTCCAGTGTGAGGACCATGGCATCCTCCATTTCAGTCAAGGCCAAAGATAGGCTCGAAGGACCTACCAACTTTAATGTGTGGAAGCTTTGTATAACAAATATCTTGCAAGATCATGATCTTGAGCAATATCTGACCATAGTGGTGGAGGAAACAACAAATAATGTAGGAAGAATGACGTTCAGGAAGAGTCAAGCAAAGGCCAAGCGAATCATCTTTGACTCATTCAAAGATAGTATAATGCCTGCAATGACTTCGTTGATGACTACCAAGGACTATATGGATAAATTGGTGAATCTGTATGAGAAATAGGCTCCAAGTTAGAAGAGGACACTTAAGAACAATCTTAAGTATTTGAAGATGGAGAAAGGTGAATCAGTGGCATCTTTTTGTTCCAGGATAACTCAGATCAGAGATCAGCTTTTGGTCACAGGGGTGACAGTGGACGATGATGATTTAGTGCAGGCCATTTTTGACGGTCTTCCTTCTTCATGGGAGACCTTATTATCAAGTGTAAGTGGGAGAGATATTCAACCCACGTTTGAGAGGTTATGGCATGATTTTCTCCAGAAGGAAAGTCACACAGCTACCAGGAGCAAGCCAACAAAAGAAGAGAACTCATCTTTAGCATCAAGATTCAAGGGAAAGAAGAAAGGCACTTTCCGAAAAGGCTCTCAATGGAATCCAAACATCAAAGGTACATTCAAAGGAAATAATATTGATACATCTAAGATTAAATTATTTAGCTGTAATAATTTGGGTCATTTTGATAAAGATTGTTGGTTTAGAAAGAAATATCTTAGGAAAGGGAAACATCATGCCTCAACTGCTGAGGATGATGAATCCAAAAGAAATCAGAAAATTCCTTCTAATGAGAAAGAAAATAGGAAAGAATATTATTTGGTTTCTGTTTTATCCAATTTAGTTTCCACGGGGCCGAAAACTTGGTTAGTAGACAATGTTGCATCAAAGCACATGACAGGGTACAAGGAGATCCTCTCAGATTTTGAGACAAAATCTTTTGCAGAGCAGGTCAAGATTGGGGATGAAAAATGTTACAGGATAGAGGGAGTAGGCTCTATCTCCTTCAAATTGGAATCTGAGGCTAGAATTCATGTTGATGAAGTATTATATGTTCCAGGACTCAAGAAGAATCTACTATCAGTTTCAACCCTTGAGGACAAGGGATATTGGGTGATCTTCAAGGACAGGAAGGTACTACTATGGTCTAAAGGTAGCCACTTAAGTACAATGGAACCCATTGGAACTCGCAGTGGAGGGTTGTACGTTGTGTCGAGACAGTCAGTTTAGGCATTGGCTCATGATGCTACTAGCTTCAATGATTTGTTGCATAGAAGACTTGGACATCTTCATTACAAAGCTCTTCCATATCTACAGAACATGGTATGTGGCATGCCCTCTACTTCTCTTAGTAAAAATGAAATTTGTAAGGGACGCATGCTAGGTAAAAATATAAAGAAAGCATTTCCTAGTAGTGACAACAGAGCTCAGGGCATATTAGATCTAGTTCATTCTGATGTATATGGTCCCATGTCATCTCCCTCACTCAGTCATTGTTTGTATTATGTCATTTTTATTGATGATTAATCAAAAAAATGTTGGATATATTTTCTTAAATCTAAAAGTGACACATTTGATAAATTCAAAGAGTATAAAGCCTTTATTGAAAAGTAGAGAGGGAAACACATCAGAATCCATAGAACAGACAATGGAGGAGAGTTTGAATCTCTTCAGTTTGAGGATTTCTGCAAGTCAACAGGAAACAAGAGACAGTTGACCGTGCCATATGTTATCACCTTAACAATTTTTATATCGGGATCTAAAAATTTCTTAGATTCAGGGAGATGCTATACCACAGTAGAGGCATGATATTTTAGGGTGCTCAGTTATATCCTGTGGCATATATAGTAGAGGTGGGAAGGGAGTAGCTTAGCGGACTGTTGATTTTCAAGAATCCCAGATCCATGGTCGAGGCTTGCATCGGACCAATGAATAGCACAGAACTTAATGGTGCGAAGGAAGATCGGGAAAAACCATTATGGTTTTGATGGGGAACGTGTGGCACTCTTACACATGCATCGGCGCAGACAATGGATTTCCTGAAACCACTTTTCCTATGGCCCCAATGTCACGTGGTTCAAAATGTCACATCAATAACTCGCAGGAAGGATGGTGGTTGGTCAAATCACCTCACATCACCAGTCCAGGCACTCTCCCAGATGACGTGCCAAAAGGACGTCGCCGCATAACTAATTCGAGGCCCATCATTCGAAGTTAATTGATGAAGCGTGGGATACCGACATAATGTGACAGTAATTCATGATTAAAGTACAAAAAACCATCAAGTCTCAGATATGAAATCATTTTATCCTATTCTGGGAAATTTCCATCTTATGTGTAAGGAAAACAAGCTCGACCTGTGTTCCCAAGTTCTGTAATTTCAAAGGGTGGCCGAATCAAGGTCTCTGAAAATCTCGAAAGGTATGGATAATACTCATCAAACGGTGTCTGGTGTGACTGGGTTCTCAACTAATGTACCAAGCAGGTCGATAAGTAAGAAAGAAAGATGGGTCTTGCAGATATTGGTGACTAAATTTCACACTGAACCTGAAACTAAGATAGAGTTAGGAGTAAAATTAAACCCCGTTATGAGGGATGTCATCATAAATGAACATGAAGACAACACCTGCCACCCAGCCGCAAAGAAGAAGAGGAGAAAAAGGTAGAGGACAGAGGCCAAAACCCAGATGATAGAGAGCATCAAAGAAAATCGCGATTGGTGGAGTACCCTGGAAGAGGAAATCGCCAAGATAAGGTGAATCCTCAGGTGAAATTTTGGTGTATTTCAGAAAGTTTTGGATAGATGTCGGCTTAAGAAAAGGGATTTCTGATATGAGAGACTGGTTACTAATGGACCCTTTAAATAGTATAATTTTTCTTCATTTTTGTAACTTGTATCTATTTTTGAATTATGAGGAAGTCAAAACGTTTTAAATTCCACACAACATTCCTCTATATATGATTGGCCTCACAAGTATAGAAACATGGAGAAAGGAGGAGCCTTCCCTCTGTGCAGGAAAACTTTGTAAATTTCTGGGATTGAATTGAATACATATGTAGAAGCATTTTGAACTGTTCATGAAAAGATTCTAATAGATGGTGATATGAGTTTTGTTTCCTTTCATCGTATGTATTTTCTGTTGCCTATCATTTCATTCATATAATCTTTTGTTTAAATTGGAGGGTTTAAAGGCCCATAATTCATCCCGTGACGCTCTCGGCTTAAGCATTTTAAACTATGTGATTGTCTTCTTAACTTATTCAGAATTCATTTCAGCAATGCTCTGATACAGTTACTTGTCTTCTTTATCTTCCTACACATCTTTTTATTTCAAGAATAACTTAGATTCATTGCCTTATTTAGCCTTTGTCCTATAGAGAGTTCTATTGAACGATGCATTGTTTCCGTTCACTTTCATAATTTTAAATCCATAGCCCATAGTGTTCCCCCCTTCTTTACCATAAAATTGATTAAAAATCCTATAAACAAACCAAATCTAGCCACCAATTTCCATAGATATACCGAGTGACATGAGAGAACCCTCTCTGAGTTGAGTAGGCTAGTGCCTCAACTCTAAAGATGGTTGCAACAGTCACCCCTGTCGTCTGTTTTGACAGTCAGGTAGATTTACAGGGTGCTAACATTCTGGCGCCATTGCTGGGGATCAAAATTGAAAATTTTCCCTAGGAAGAACGACATGGTTGAGTTCTAAGGTCTGAGAACGACAGACACTTAGGCACACATTGGCTATATTCCTACTCTGGCGACTCCACATCAGTTTGAAGGTGATTCCACTGATAAAAGAATATTGAATTTCCAAGAGGCGACTCTGCTCTCAATGCTTCAAGCGCAAGATAGAGACTTCACCGAAAGATGAAACCCCTTGACATGGGCGAGGAAAGGCATCATGAGGGAAAACAGGTACTCAAAATGGGACCTCTTGCAAAGAATTTTACTTTTTATTTTAGGTTGCCTTTTCTCCTTCCTTGAATATGATAAACAAAATTTATTTTACCTATTGTACATCAATAGTGATCAATAAAGACTTGAAATTGTATTTCCTCCTCTATACGTTGCACGTGCATACCCTCACCTTGTCGCTGGTTCTGATAAAAAAAAATCACCCGGGCCACGCAATGAGAGTGACCAAGTTGATGAATCCCATGAGACTCAGACCAATGTTTCCCCCATCGTTCTTGGTCCAACACCCCCTAAGGCTCGAAATAGGTATATACCCTTAAATATACCCCAAACCCTTCATTATTTACCTCCAAATTACTATGAGTACCTACCTGTGTTCAACGAAGAATCATATATCATCTCGAATGAAAAGCACATTCAAGGGTTTGATCATTTTATAGATTTATTTGAGATTGATCATGATGATGTGTGTATGAGATTTTTCTCTCAATCCTTGAAAGGAGACACTAAAAATTGGTTCAAACATTTACATCCAGAGACCATCATCTCATGGGTATAATTGAAGAAGGTCTTCTTAAAGTTCTGGGGCAAAGAGAAATCCTTAGAGCGACAACTCATTGAGTTTTATACCTTGAAAAGACACAACAATGAAGCCATTTATTTGTTCATTAGAAATTTCTCTAGCATCTATTATAATTTTTCCGAATAAATTCAACCCTCTAAAGCTGCTGCCATGCTCCATTATGCAACTACACTTCATCCAAATTTTTCTTTCCTCCTAATGGAAAGAAGACCCGAGTCCTTACAAAAAATGTTTAGTGATGCTCAGTAAATTCAACACAACATCCAAGCATGTAATCTGATCCAGAATGAGGAGTTGAATGCTCAAGATCATGAAAGCAAATGTGAACAGGAAATAGTTGATTGGAATTTTGAGCATAGAGTAGACAATATCATAGGTTCTCTCGAAGTTTCCAATGGAAATGATTTTTCAAAGAACTATATTCCACTTGTTGAAAGAAAGGATGTTGATTTAACTTCTAATCCATCCCATGATAAGCAGGGGACTTATGATTTTATGTATTCATTCATAGACAGTCAAGAAGACGAGTTTGCAAATCAGTTTGCTGAAGAACATATTGACGTCCCAAAGATGTTCTTGTTAGATGATATTTCATATACTACTGATTTATCTATATATGATGAATACGATGATGACTATGATGATGACTCCTTAGAACAACCAACTGCATGTCCCCTATCAAAATTTGTCTTCCAGCAGTATAATGAAATGACTCAACCTACATATCATAGTTACAAAGAAGAAAGTATTGAATTAGCTGAAGGGAATTATTTACCTTTATTCTTTTCTTCATTCAAATTGTTCAAATAAAATCCTAAGATCATCATTGAGGAGAGTAAAGTTGTTCTTATGAAAAACCACGCTAAATTAATGAAGCATAATGAAAAGATATCAAAACACTCTTTTTGTGTGCCTGAAAACCCTATTACTTGCACTGAAATGCAGCCATCTATTGAGGATAAAATCGAAGATGGTTTTGAATCAGGTAGGACAACCCTACCATTATGTTTTTATTCCTTTCAATTGTTGAAGAAAAATATTTGTAGCATCGCAGGTCAGGGATCCTCCGAGCATGAGTGGATTGGTGATGAAAATATTATGAATGATCACATAAAGGGTCATATCATCTCTGATTCATAGTTTATGTTCAGCTATCAGCCTGAAAAGGAAGAAGAAGTTGCTTCAGAAAGTATTGTTCAAGGTCATTTTCTCTCTCCCAAAATCAATATAGATTCTCAACATGAAAAAGTGTTTCAAAGTATTTTCTCTTCCCTTGAGAATGACGTTGTGGTTCAATTTTTAAACAACATAGACATAGATGAAGATTCTGAAATTGCATCTATGGAATTCTCCAGCAATAAAAAAACAAATGACATAGATCTTTGGGAAAGAGACAAAGAAGTATATACCACTTTTCCATTAGAAATACAAAAAGATAGCGAGGGGGCAGTGGTTTTATCTGAGTCATTTGAAAATTAGGGTTTTGAAAATTCATCCATAAGCATTCTAGACTATGAAATAGTGTGTGTTGTTAGCTTTTCACTGTTTCTAGAAGGTTATGAGTAGGAACTTATTTCAAGTAATTTGTTTGAAAGTCAAAATGGTTGTATTCAAACAAATTCACAAAAATTTAATGAAACCAAATTAGAGTTGTTTGATGAACAAGAGGATAGCCTTGATGCACATAATATGGCTGTTATATTTGAAGATGTTCAACAATGTATGAATATTTTTGTTGATATGCATGGAAAAGAAAACAAACCTGTCATTGCCATTTCATTCGAAAATGTTCTCAGAACAGAAGAAATAGAGAAAAAACAACTAACACTGATGAAAGAGGCTTGCTTTTCAGTTTTTTCTCATCAAGGAGAAATGATTTTTCATGGTTTTCAAGATCTGGTGGCCATCCTACTACAGTCTTTAGTCAAGGATGAATTTGTTTCATTCATAAGCTCAGATTTTGGTTTCAATCTATTCTTTCAGCCACCATCTTTTACATTTTTCTACCAGCTTAAGAAAAATGTGGACAAAGGAGAATCAGGAAACCAATTGCTTGATTGGCTACATTGGAACTTTAGCATCACTTGATTGAGTAGCCATCCCAATTGTTTTAGGGTAGGTAGGGATGTGAAAATAAGCTTGTCGGTCAAGCATTTTTTAGTTTGAGTTTTCTAGTACTAAATACAGTCAGTTTTCAATAATGTACTCGGACGTCCCGCATGCAGTTGGAAGCAATGCATAGAGATTGGCAGGATCAGGGTACACACATGTTTTGGGAACATTCCATGGATCAGGCACTGGGCATACGAGTTCTTTTTTGCCTCGCTGGGAGGATAGCATCCCCAGTTGGAGCCAATGTTATCACCTTAACAATTTTTATATCGGGATCTAAAAATTTCTGAGATTCAGTGAGATGTTATACCACAATAGAGGCATGATAGTTTAGGGCACTCAGCTATATCCCATGGCATATATAGCAGATTTGGGAAGGGATTAGCTCGATGGACCATTGATTTTGAATAATCCCAGATCCATGGTTGAAGCCTGCATCAAACCAACGAATAGCATGGAACTTAACATCGCGAAGGCAGACTGAGAAAAACCATTATGGTTTTGATGGGGAACGTGTGGTGCTCCTAGACACACATCGAGGTAGTCAACAGATTACCTGAAACCACTTTTCATATGGCCCCAATGTCACGTGGTTCAAAATGTCACATCAATAACTCACGGGGAGGATGGCGGTTGATCAAATCACCTCACATCACCGGTCGAGGCACTCTCCCAGATGACGTGCCAAAAGGACGTCGTTGCATAACTAATTCGAGGTCCATCATTCTAAGTTGATTGATGAAGTGTGGCATACTGAGGTACCGTGACAATAATTCATGATTAAATTACAAAAAACCATCAAGTCTCAGATATGAAATCATTTTATCTTATTCTGGGAAATTGCCATCTTATGTGTAAGGAAAACAAGCTCGACCTATGTTCCTGAGTTCTGTAATTTCAAAGGGTGGCCAAATTAAGGTCTCTGCAAAGTTCGAAAGGTATGGATAATACTCATCAAATGATATCTGGCATGACTGGGTTCTCAACTAATGTACCAAGAAGGTCGATGAGTAAGAAGGAAAGATGGGTCTTGTAGATATTGGAGACTAAATTTCACACCGAACTTGAAACTAAGACAGAGTCGGGAGTAAAATTAAACCCCATTATGAGGGATCTCGTCATAAATGAACATGCAGACAACACCTTCCACCTAGTTGCAAATAATAAGAGGAGAAAAATGTGGAGGACAAAGGCCAAAACCCAAATGACAGAGAGCATCGGAGAAAATGTCGATTGGTGGAGTACCCTGGAAGAGGAAATCGCCAAGCTAAGGTGAATCCTCAGGTGAAATTTTGGTGTATTTCAGAAAGTTTTGGATAGATGTTGGCTTAAGAAAAGGGAGTCCTGATATGACAGACCAGTTACTAACGGTCCCTTTACACAATATAATTGTTCTTCCTTTTCATAACTTGTATCCAACCTGAAGTAGGGCATCTAAGGATATTTGGATGTCCTGTGTATGTTCATGTCCCTAAAAAAAAGAGGACAAATATGGAACCCTTAGGCAAGAAAGGGGTGGTTGTGGGGTACAGTGAGAATTCCAAGGCTTACAAGATTTATGTACCAGGTCAGAGGCAAATAGAGGTAAGTAGAGATGTGACTTTCCATGAAGAAGCCACATTTAATAAATCTAGAGAGCTTCAGCAGGATTCAAAAGCAGCTCTGCCAGCTTCACCCTCTTCCGAAAATGAAGAGTCTAATGATCAGAGGGAGGAACCTTGTGAAGGGCCAAGTAATGAGCCCCTAGAACCCACTAAAGTGTTAGAAAGAAATATTGAAGAACCTCCAACCAAAAGGAAGCCAGGGTGGCTTAAAGAAATAGTGTAAGAAGCAGAAAGGATAGTTGCTCCCAAAGGAAATTTCAGGCAAAGGAAGATTCCTCATAGGTTTGGAGGTTATGTTGCATTGATAAGTAGAATTAGTGATGCCAAACCTTCTTCATTTGAAGAAGTAGATAAATTACAATTATGGAAGGATGACATGCTTGAGGAATACAAGTCTATTATAAAGAACAATGTTTGGGACATTGTGCCAAGGCCAAAAGACAAATCAGTGGTTTCTTCCAAATGGGTCTATAAGATCAAACATGTAGCTAATGGAAGTGTGGAAAAGTTCAAAGCAAGATTTGTAGCTAGAGGATTCACTCAAAAATAAGGAATCAACTACGAAGAGACTTTTGGTCCTATAGATAGGTATACCTCCATTCAAGATATTATTTCTTTAGCTTCCGTACTTGGTTGGAAACTACATCAGATGGATGTAAAACCAACATTCTTGAATGGAAAGATTGAACATCAGGTCTTTATGGAACAACCAGATGGTTTTATACTGCATAACAAAGGCACTCATGTATGCAAGCTAAGGAAGTCCTTGTATGGTCTTAAGCAGGATCCCATAGTTTGGTATGATAGGATTGATGGATTTCTTAAAAGCTTGGGCTTTCAGAAAAGTGATGTTGATGAAAATATATACTTCAAGGTATGAGGTAACCAACCTTTTATACTAATCCTATATGTTGATGATCTCTTTCTAATAGGAAATGAAGGGCTAATAGTCTGGTGTAAGAGGGAGCTAACCTCAAAATTCGAGATGAAAGACTTAGGCTTGATGCATTACTTTCTAGGATTGGAAGTGTCACAAAGACAGGGCGAGATATTTCTGGCACAAGGAAAATACACAATGGATGTACTAAAGAGGTTTGGTATGATGGATTGGAAATCCATGTCTACTTTGATGGTTACCAACCTGAAGAAGCTACTTGATTTTGATACAAGTTCAGATTTGGTGGATCCCACCATGTATATTCAGTTGATTGGATCATTGATGCACATGATCCACACTAGGCCAGATATATGCTATGCAGTGATTACAATGAGTCAGTTCATGACTGAACCGAGATAGAGATAATAGGTGGCAGCAAAGCACATATTGAGATATCTCAGAGGGACCATTACTTATGGTCTAAGATATACATCCAGTGGTGGTTTATTTTTGCATGGTTATGCAAATGTTGACTGGGCAGGAAGCCCAGTGGATCAGAAGAGTACTTCTGAATACTGCTTCAGTTTAGGATCCACTATGATCTCTTGGTCAAGCCAAAAGCAGGGATTCATTGCACATGTTACAACAGAGGCTAAGTACATTGCAGCAAGTGATGCTAGCAAGGAAGCAATATGGCTTAGAAAATTGGTTTTTGGGTTGTTTGGTGACAAGCTTGAGACGACGGTGGTTCATTGTGATAATCATAGTTGCATAAAATTGACATAGAACTCGGTATTTCACGATAGGTCAAAACATATTGACATGAGGTATGACTATATCCAAGACTTGGTCCAGAGAAAAACTGTAAAGTTACAGTACATAGCCATGTGCGAGTAGGTAGTTGATATCCTGACCAAGCCTCTGACCTCGAGACAGTTTGTGCAGCTGAGAGGAAAGCTTGGTGTGGTTGAGAATGGATCCCTCGCTGAGAGGGAGTTTTATATTTGGTAGCATCGAAATTCATTCTCCAATGAGAGGCCATATGGGCCACCCCGAGGCTAGCCAGGGAGATTTGGATAATCAACCAGTCTTGTGAGGTATTGACAAAAGCTAGGGGGAACGGACAACCTTTGTGAGTCAAAACAAAAGTCAGGATGAACGATATGCTATGTGATTCTAATGAAAAAGTCAGGGGGAATGTGCAACCTCTATGAGCATAGATAGTCTAGTGCAAAATTCAGGGGGAACGTACAATCTCTGTGAGCATAGACAAACTAGTGCAAAAGTCAGGGGGAACCTACAACCTCTATGAGCCTAGTCAAACCTTGTGAGCCATGAGAAAAATTCAAGGTATCTAGAAAAAGTTAGGTTGAATGTAAAATTCCTATGATCTAGAAACAAACGATATTCTTAATATTGCAAATGATGTAATTTTATTGATCTAGTGCATTGGCACGTGTAAACATTAGCCACCATGAAGAGAATTTCGAATTGCCTTGTCAAGAGTTGTAACTAAAGTCTTGAGTCTAGTTCTATGTTAGAACTAAAGTGTAATGTTGAGTTGTAACTAAAGTCTTGA
>JZKD02S2164842.1:577192-589105 GCA_000966675.3 Picea glauca
AAGTCTAGTTCTAAGTTTGAACTAAAGTATGAAGCTGAGTTATGACTAATGCATGCAATCAGGTTACTATTTTGAGCTTCTCCTCTTCCCCTCTTCAGCCTATATAAGAAGAGGTTGAACCCTCTCCTCAACATAGTTTTGCAATATAGTTATGCAACACAGTTTTCATATGCAGGTTGAGGGTGAAGAAATAGAGGAGCACATCAGTGATAAAGAGGGAGCATATAAACAATGTATTTCAGCAAGGTCTTGTAAGTCTTTGTCAGGTCAGAGTCATCTTGGCAATCTCTTTGAGAGAAGAACATTCATGGTGGATATTTGTAAGAGATCTTACATTATTAATGCAATAAAGGAATATTGTTTGATAGGGTTTTTCTCCCTATATAGGGTTACCCTAGGGTATATGTGTTGTTGATATGCATGTTTACTTATCTACATAATTATTTCTATTAGATTATGATTTGAAATTGTTGAAGTGCATTAAGATGGAATCAAAGTATTGAATAAAATAAAAGAATTAATCCGCATAAGAAATCAAGCTCATAATTTAATACCTACACCTACCCAGGTTCTCTATGGGAGGCCTTACGTTCCTTTTCCACCTTTTTCTGGAGGATCTAATCGTTCTGGACCTAGTATCTCCAATCAAGTTGGAGGCACCAGTCATTTTGTCTCTTATGGTTTTCAGAATCATGTTGGAGGTCAACCTCAAGTTGGGGGTAATCTCAATTTTGGGGGCAGCCTCAAGTTGGAGGCCATAACCCAGTTTATGGGAAAAGTATACCTGGATTACAATATCAACCTTGGAATATTCCTTTCCAAGGGAATCAACAACCATCTAGGGGACAACATCCTCAAGTTAATTCTTGTGTACCCCCTAATATCGAACAACTGTATCCAGGTTCTACGAATCCTACTTGGGGTCAAAATTATCAGTCTAATGCTCCTTTCCAAGGAATCTTACCTAATCAATCAACTCCTGTTGGCTAGTCATTTCAAAATCCTCCACAACCAAAATTTTCAAAACTATCTAACTATCTACAGATTTCTTATGGTCCTACTTGTATACCTATGGGACTACCTCCTCAAAACTACCCATTTACTCAAGTGAACAGACAGTTGCCATTTCTTGCTACTTTGGATTTACCGTATTTATCTAGGATTTTGAATGATCATATTTTGCATTATCCTTATTGTCCTATCATACCTGCCAAATTACCATCAAATATCCCTAAGTTTGACGGTCGATCGGGAGAAGACCCAAATAATCACGTCATGACATTCCATCTTTGGTGTTTGTCTAACTCATTAATGGATGACTCTATAAGATTATGTATTTTTCAAAGGACTCTTATGGGTTTGGAAGATAAATGGTATATTGAGTTACCACGAGGATTCTTCAATGATTTCAACACCTTAGATATGGTTTTTTTTGGCCCTTAACAAAGTTTTGGAGAACCTTGGTCATGTTTGACCTCTTTTGGGACTTCAATAGGATGATCAAAGGCGAAGAACAAGTTGAAGCAGAGATCGTTTGATCTCGACCCCTTTTTAGGGCAGTTTTGGGATTAAGGTTTATGTAATGGGTATGGGGATGTTGGCCCATGGGTTTAGCCATGTTAGGACCTTTTTTTAATGTATAAATAAGTAGTTAGGTGATGTAAGAAAGAGAGACCTAGCTGGCCAGTGAGCTAAGTGGAGATAGTTGTAAATGCTTTGTGCATACGGTGTTGAGATGTTGCAGAGCTAAGTGCAAGTGGTTGTAAGAAGATGGTGTGCAGACTATATAAGGAGGCTTTGTGCTGTGACCTAACTTGGGGAAGGAGGATCTGGTGAGGTGCACATAGATATCCTATCCTATGCAGAGTGGGGTTTTGGGCTTTGTGCATGTAAGAATATTGACAGAAGATAATAAAGAAGAGAAGAGTTGGTGGACGTAGCCCCACACTAGGGTGAACCACATATATCCTGTGTTATGTTTGTTTTGTGCATTATGGTTGTTATATTGTTCAGATGATTTAATCTTAGTGCATTAATGAATGTTTAGATGAATCTGGTATGATAACTTAGTGCCTAGTGATGTGAATGAATGCTAGATATGATCTCTTCCATGAGCTAAGTTCTTAGATGTGTTAGATCTGGCTGAATACTGTGTTTTTCTGTAATTAGGTTTTGAATCTACGATGTGAATAAGGGTTAAATATTGATGAATGTTAGCTGCTAAGTGATTTTTTAGAGTGGTGTAATCACAAAGCTATGTCCTAGCTAGGTTTCATACATTTGAGTCCTACAACCACCCCTACCTCTACCTCGAGTGAGACTTCATCTGCTTCACAGGTGTTTCTGAAAGAAAGGGCTGGTAGTTACGGTTTTGTTGGTGCACTGCTGAAGCATTGAACCCTGGGTCTACCCGTATGCCAATAAATGGTTCTATTGCTAGGACCTGAAATTGTGATTGATGGGAACTAAAGAAAATAAATCTCTATGCGTAGATCTGCTGCTTTAGTGTGTAGTACTCTACTTGACTTCCAAAGCTCTATGTTAAGAAGAGAAGTTTGATCTGAAGAAAATAGGTAAGATCTTGAAGCTTTGTGTTCTGATAAAGGTAAGATAAGTGAATTTTGTTTTTTCGGAAGTATGGATCTAGGTATGTTTGATAAATTTTGTCCTAGTCTAAAAACTAGGGAACAGTTAGAAGAAAGAAGATTTGATATGAATAGATCTGATAAAATTAATGAAATATATGTTATTCCTATGCATAGAAAGAATGTTTGGAATAACAAATGGATGCAGGATCCTAGAATTTTTTTTGTGCAGGCTAGTTACTATGATCCTAGTGTGCATTACAGGAAAGGTTGGGGATCATTTAAGAGAAAGAGAGGATTAAACCTCTATTACAGTTGCAGGAGATCAGACCATCTAGCTAAGGAATGCCCAGGTAGAAGACCTAGTTGTCCGTGTTGTAAAGCTATAGACCATGAAGTTTTGGATTTCCCTAGAATGATTGCTAAAGTTGAAAAAATGAATATGAGACAAGAAAACCATGAGAACGAACAAGAGGCTAAGACTATGGTAGAAACCTAGAAAGAATCAGAGACTGTATTATTGCAGATGAAAGAAACCCTAAATGATCACTAAGACACCAATCTATCAAAGATCTTAAAAGAAAAAGAGTGCATAGAAACAAGAATAGGAGACTTCAACATAGACTGTGTTCTGGATGAGGAAACACAGGTGAATATCATGACAAAAAGAACTTGGGAAATTTTGGGAAAACCTGTTATGGTCCCTTCATTAGGAGGAATAGTATTCTTTAGAGGGGAGATGATAACCCTATGTGGAAGACTTACCCAGATACCTATGAGTGCACATGGCACTTCGACAGAGGAAGAATTTGAGGTCATTAATTTTGTTGAGAATAGAGAACCATTTTTTATTCTGCTAGGAAATACCTGGATTGAGAAAGATCAGATCCAAATAAAACAAGAAGAGGAAGCTCTAGAATAGAAAAATAAATAACTAAGAGATTTCATGACTAGGAGATGAACACACTTGATAGAAGAATAGGAGAACAAGTCAAAGCTACTAGGGATCATATATTTGGATGTTGAAGATGAAAGAACACAAACAGACTTGAAAAATTTCTCATACAGGAGAGTAGAGCACCTACCCCAAATAGAGAAGAAGTATCGCCCTTGAACCCTGGTATGAAACATCATCAACAACGTGAAGTTACTATGTGTTATTAGACTAATTAGTAGGTGCAAACACTAACAGATCTCCCTAGATCCACCTGGATCTAGAACAAAACAAGACAGAACATGACACTTTCCTTAAGTTTTAAATATTGAATTTACTAACTAAAGAGGGATGAGTGAAATACCATTTAAATGTCGCTTCCTCTTGCTATCGCCATCCTAGCTCCGTTCTAACGCTCATACAATGATGAACCTGCAAAATAACACAACCAACCCAAGTGATAGTAATAGCATAAACTCAATATAAACCTAGGTATGTGATCAAGGAATCATACAATAAAACACAACTAGCTTTATAGGAAAGAATCATATTATTGTATCATATTGAATGTGAAAGAGAGATTACAACCATGGGCTTGATGTCGTAAGGTCCCTTCCAAATGTCCTTCATTCCCCACACACTTCTTGCTCCAACGATGCTGATACCATGGATCTAATAGCTACTCACAATCTATCTTGACAAAGCAAATCTCAAAGCCACTCTAACCAAGCTAATAATTCCAAGCCAACCAAAGCTAACCAAAGCTCAAGAACCCCTTCTCCATGAGAGCTCCTCTCCTTTTATAAGTTGAAGAGGATAAGGTGAGGAGGTTAGGATGATCCCACTAAATCATGAAAGTGAGTAAGATCTGAACCATTCGGATGCCACCTCACCGTGGAAGTTTCTCCTTCTAGAAGATTCGAGAAAATGCTCGTTTTTCCCACGTGTAAGAATTCTTGCACCCTGCTTATAGTGAAACCTGCAAATTGTTCGCACCCTAGCTATGGTGCAACCTGCGAGAATTAGTCATTCTCGCACCCTAATACATAGGCAACCTGCGAACTTCCTCTTTTACAGGGTTTTTACTAGGGAAGATGCAACTTCTTTTCTCAGGAAACGTTCTTCTCCCTTCTCTCTTCAGGAACTCAGGCCACTGACCCCTCTGAAGGCAAAAAATAGGTTTACATCATTAACATTCATAGGGATGAAGAAAATAATGTGTAACACTATGCCAAGAGAAGATAAGAATAAAAATGGGAAGAGGAACCCAGTAACTCAGATTATAGGAAAGAAGGCTAGAAAGCTCAGCAAGAAGAAAGAAAAGTTAGAAAAATTGCAAGAGGCTCCAGAAAGAACTTCGTAGAAGGAAGGTTTTCAGAACTTGGACTTCACCGAAATATCAAAACAACACAGATTGACACTTCGTCATGGAGAAGCAATATGACCGTTGGAGGCATTATTATCGTTCGATCGATGCTCCTGAATGGTTAGGAAAGCAGTTATGGCCCGAAATCTCGTCATTGGACCATTGGGACTTTTGGATCATGTTGTCATTGATGCCAATGGTTTGATTGAGTGATGGAAAAGGATTGATGTCAAGTGATTAAATTATTGATTGATGTCAATGTATTGATTGATAGGCTTGATTGATTGATGATTGATGAACAATGTATATGTACTGTCCTTGATGAGAATGAAAAATGTCAAGTGGAAACCAATCGATGAAGATGGATCGATAAATTATCATTGATATGATTCATAGATGAGGATGGATCAATGAGTTGTCATTGATACATGATGAAGATGAATTCTTTTATATATGATGCATAGTTTTTTTGATGTAAAGATGACTCATTATTTTAACTCCAAAGTGGTCCCCTTATGGTGAAAGCCCTCACGGAAAGATGCTTTGTAGTTGAGTTGTGGTTGAGAGAACCCATGATTTTATGTGGAATAATGAGATAAAGATCAGTGATTTTGTTGGTGAAACTATCCTAGATAAATAGTTCTTGTCATGCCATTTCCGGTGGTATGTGGAATGTCACATAAATCCTCACGGTTTGAGAGTTATGGCCCTACGAAGTTGAAGGACCCCCATATGATGGCTTGAAGCCCCATAAGGTCAAAGAAGTCAAAGTGATTGAGAAGAAGAAATTATTATTTAAATTATAAAGAGAAGTGACAAAATCAAGAAGGATTATTTAAATATTAAAGTAATGTGACAAAATCGAGGAGGAATATTTAAATGATAAAGTAATGGAGAACTTTCTATTTATGGAAAGTGGTTAACCCTAAAATGAGGAAAATGGGTTAAGTGACCTAGAAGTGGGTTAAGTGATATAGAAGGTGAAGAGTATAAATAAGAGGCTAGGGTCTCTTGTCAAAAGTACATTTTTGGAAGAACATTTTGGGATTATCTCTTGTGTATGTTTTGTGTGTATCTCTTGAGCATGATTGAAGATCTATTCTGAGAAAGAGAGCGTGAGAAGGATCTCATGGATGCATCAAAGTTTTGGGAATGTCTGAGATCTTGATGGAGAAAGTCTCAGAGCTTTAAAAACCCTATCTCCTGAGGTATACATGGGTTTTAATAGACTAGGGCACGTACACACGCGGGCTGTATAAGGACATGGAACATATAGTGGATAAAATCATGGAGATTTGTGTTTGAGCTGATGATTGGTTGTTGAGGAATGAAGCAGGTTCCAGGTCTGCATTCTATGGACTCGGATCTGTCAATGAGACTCTGGTATGATTACATTATTGTCTTGATGGATATTATTGCTTGTTGTGTTGTGAATTCTTAGGGAATTCTTGGTATGGCTGCTATGATGTGATTTATGCTACTAAGAAGATCTAGAAACAATTTGTGTAAAGTTTGATGGTAGTTATCATATGGAATGAATAGAAGAATATCTATTATAACTTCAAAAATAAGTTGAAGAGGGTTTATATAGATATAGTAGTGATCATTATTATACACACTATAACTAACTTTCAGATAACACTAAGAAGTTTCTTAGGAGGAATCAAAGGCAAATATTGAAGTTAAAGGGAATGCTCAAAGAACAAGAAGAGAGAAATAAGATTAAATTAGAAGAAAAGGAAGAAGAGATCACAAGACTAAAGAATGAAAAATAATATATGAAGGTAGATGATGAGATAAGCAAAAGTCTTGAAACTATTGTCCATCTCACGACCCAAATTGAAGAAGCCAAAAGGGTAGAGAAACTATTGAAGAATAAAATTAATGAAAAGAAAGAGTCATGTGATAAGTTAGAAGCTGAAGTTTTTTTCCTTAGAAAGAAGGTAGAAAAGTCAAACAAATTCTTGAATAGCTCACAAATCTTGAATGAGATCTTGGAAAGTCAAAGATCACCATATGATAAATCAGGTCTTGGATACAAAGAAGAAGTTGCATATGTTGAATCAAGAACCTCAAAGAAGCATGAGGTAAGTCCATCAAAGAAGGAAAACAGTGTTGCAGAACAACCATGTACACAAGGCAAAGAAAATTTCAAAAGAACAAAGCAAGGAAGACATCAAGAAGATATATTTGGGACACCAAAGCAAAGGTATGAAAGAATTTTTCATGTGCATTGTTATTCATGTAAGAATATGGTCACAAATATTTTGAATGTAGATATTATGAAAGGAGATATAATGGAAGATTTTATAACACCATAAGGTGTTGGAGATGTGATCAAGTAGGACATATTGTTGTTCACTGTAACAGCATGAGATGCTACAGTTGTAGTGGATTTGGCCACAAATCCTAGGATTGATGGAAAAAAAGAAGAAGGTCTATGATGTGGAATTCATAGAGCATGAATAGAAGAAGTAATGAACTAAGGAAGGGAGACATATTTAGAAAGATGGAAGATCAGAGCTCAAGTTCTGAGAAACAGGGACACCTTCAGAAATGGGTGAAGAAGACTAAGTAGTTAGAATAGAATGGAATCCTTAAGGGAAGCTCTAGTAAGTCATTTACTAAAGCATACACAGGTGACAGTGGTATCAGTCACGTAGATACGCAGGTTGACCTTGAATAGGTCGGGTACATATGTGAGATGTTTGTGCAGCAGGCCTCATATATATGGTAAAGCCTTGGGAAAAAGGAAATGCACATGGGTTGCAGCTTGGTGTGATGGTATAACACTTTGTTGCAGGGTCTGACATTATTTGTTGCAGGTTCTGACACTATTTTCTGTAGGTTTTCATGATTCTATATTGGATTATGTAATGTGATGATAAAAATAATGAAAGGCCATATTGGATGCATGGGACTAACCCATGAGTATGGATTGATGCATTTTCTGTTGAAGAACAATGTTGGTTATGGCAGTGAAGTTATGATGCTAGCTAGAGATGTCATTCATCTATTGAAGCATACTACTAGCACATGTGTTATTGGGTGCTTAGTATTTTTTGTAGTGAATGGAGGATTGACAATAATCTATTGATGTACATGGGTGGTACATATTTTGAGTTTCATTGATATATCCTGTGATGTATTATTGAAAGCTTACTTGTTGGATATCTTGGTGCATGAATTTGGCATATGAATGGGATACATATTGGGACATGTAGTTGGTGAGTTGATGAGGTGGTGATACATGTTGATATGCATGTTTGGTACACTCATAGATGGCATATGATTGATGATAGTACACCATTGGTATTTGTTTGAGATACATGATTATGGTACTTTGTTCATGATGGAGACATATCATGAGTGATATGACACTTGTTTGGCATATTGATAGATGCACATTATTTGACATACTGATAGAGGCATATGGTTGACACATTCCATGGATGATATCTTTTGGCACATTGTTTGATGCTAATGTACATGGTTGATGTACATGGGTGTTGTGCATGATTGGCACATTTTGGTGCATGATGTACCTGGTTGATATTTTGTTCATGATTCTCTATTCTACTATTGACATATATTTTGTTTCATGATGTATGGTATGTCACAAGTTTTATGCATGGACAGGTCCAAGGATCGTCATTGAAAGAGAAGTTGATCTATGATCTAGTTGAGCAGTAGCAATTTCATGTTGATCATATTGCAGAGGCGATAGGGGGATACATACCTAAAGGGTGAGTCATTCTTCTTCCTGTTAGCTCCCAAAATGAAACCATCCTTTTGGTCGAGTTTTGTAGTGGGTAGCATGGCTATTGGTAGTTTCCTCAATTCAATTTTGAGTTTTTCTAGCTGCAAAACTTAGGTTTAGGTTTTTGTCTTAGAAAATAATATGACCCATAAAAGTCTTCTTTTCAAAATTTTCATAATTCACTTTCAACAACTAACATGTGTCCAAAATATGAGTGTTAGCTGGGGAAAGTGGAGACTTTCAGCAGCTAAGGAGCGTCTCTCATAGGTCTGTGCGCTGGTGAAAGTGTCGAATTCCAAAATATCCAAAGAAGCGGTGTCGCAGGTCGTGCGCTGAGGAAAGTGAAGAATTTCCACAGCTACGGAGCAGTTCTTACAAGGTCGTGCGCTGTGGAAAGTGGAGACTTTCAACAACTAAAAGGGGTTTTCAACAGGATCATGCGCTGGTGAAAGAAGTAAGTATGAACAACTAAGGGGCATTTTCCACAGGCCGTTGGCTGAAGAAAGAGGGAATCACGTGCGTGATATCCACGTCTAAAGGAAAATGATGATATGATCATCCCATGTCAAGCAAATCCAAATCATGCACTAATGAATGTGGGTAATGATGGAAACTCAATTCTGCACGTCAAAATAGGATTATGATGCAGATCCGGCTCAGAAACTTACGCTCCACAATCATGGCATCAGGGATGGCAAGTTTGAATTCAGTGTCTCAGGTACAGAGACTATACTGTTGGGCTGACAGCATCAAATCGAATCATTGCTCCCATATCACAAAGGGTTCACGAAGTTTTGTTAAAGTTTCTAATGTGAGAAAACATAGCCAACTCCTGAAGTGCTTTCAACAATGCAGAACCTCGGCTCGAACAATAGTTGCAGGGGTTAGCCTACAGAATTGTTGGGATTTTCGAGCTACAGAATGGCGAGGAGACGCAGTGGTTCTCTACTTAGGAGAGAGCTTGATAGCCTGTCTTTTTTACAGACACATCCCAAAGTCCAGAAACATTTTTCAAACACAGGATGTATTGAATTCGTCGGGAGGTTGCAAAATGGTTGCCACCAGTCTACAGCAGAAGCTTTTGCCAAGACTTTCGATGGGAACAAAGCTCATGTTGGGTCCTTGGAAATTATAGTAGATGAAGCTGCCATTGTTGTAGCAACAAGCCTACTAAGAACATGCCAGAGCTGGTTCAAAACCACTGCCCCCAAAAATTTGAATTTCAGATCTTATTTGAAAGAGGAGTTCAGGCACAAGGCATGGAAAAAGGGTATGTTGGTTTCCTATCTAGAAGAATAATGGTAGGATCTGTTCAAAGGCATCCAACTCTACATTACCTCGGAGGGAAGGTATGATAAACTCATGATGTATCACTTCAAAATCCTGGACCATTTCACAGGCAAGACTCCCCTCAATTTACCTTTTTTCCAACATAAGAGTTTGACTAAGGTTTGCAAGAAGATCAGGGCTCAACCCTTGAGCATGAAAAGTACTTTGTGCCACTTCGGCCTTATAAAATTGATCATCATGGAGTAATTAAAACAACAGGGAAGGAGATGGGATCATTTTCTATTCTGGGAGGGTTTTGAAACACAGACTCAACCTGCAAATGAACCAGGGAAAGGTTCAAAGAAACAGTCTTCTCCTCAAAGCAGTTCAAGAAAAAGAAGGACCCTTCCAGGACCTCCAGAAGATAGAATTTATGGAGTGAAGCCCCACAGGTCGAAGAAAAGGTTAAACTTTGATCATACCATAGAGCAGACCACAGAGCGTCCTACAGAGCAGAGTACAGAGAAGAGAACCAATATATTAAACTTTCCCTATTCAGACTCAGAATCAGAGCAACAAGATCAATGCCCTGTCACCAAAAGTCCTGAGCAGTCAACTGGGTGTGCACAAAACTATGAGACCTTCAACCAGACAGAGGAAGGAGAAACATCAAAAAGCTCCAAGTCAAAGAAGTCTCATAAAATCAAGCATCTGAAAGAGGTAATCACCCAACAAGAAGTTTTGGAACGGGTAATCAAAGAAAGGTATAAGAAGTTGTCTGATAACTTCCCTAAAACCAATGTCGCGTTTGAGAGACTGGCTCGGGAAAGTGTTAAAGAGAAGAAGAGAAAGAAAAAACTCACCAAAGATTACAATAGTCTGTGGTGTCTTGCCAAATGCCTTAAAAGGCAGATAAGAAGATTAAAACAAAAACAAAGGAAAAAATCCCATCTAGATCTTAAGGTACTTGCTCAAGTCGCGGTCAATATGCAAGGTGAGAAGTCGGGGACACACTGAGTTTTGATGGAATCAAAATTTTGAAGGTGAAAACTCGTTTTGAGAGCAATCAGGGCTTTCACCAGCGCAAAGCGATATTTTATGACCCGTTAGTTGTTGAAAGTGGTGACTTTCAACAGCTAACCTGCGGAATATTAAACGAGTTAGCTGTTGAAAGATGGAAAAGTATTTTTTGAAGCCAAGGACAGAACATATCATTTTGAACAGGTTATGAAGGAATTCCAGAGTATCAATGGACTATCAGATCGCATGCAAAGGAATAAGCATCAAAGGTTCGAGAGAATTTTGGCAATCACATGCAAAACAACTTCCTCAAAAATCGACCATGAATGTTGGAGAGATCCAACTTTCAAGACAGTTGTCCTGCCATGTTTCATTACGTTGCAGATCTCTGGAGCTGAAGGATGCATATGGTGAATTTTGGAGATTGAAGACAATTTGAGTTCTAAATTTAGTTGTTAAGACTTTATTTTCAAGTTGTTGAGTTAGATTCGAATTGCTTTTATTAAATACAGATCCATGTTTTTAGGATCTGTAAAACTGTTTGTAAGAGGCTATAAATGCCTATTTTTGATATGAAACAAGGGTTCAAACTGGGAGATATTTGATACCACTATATAGACTCTTTTTGCAGAAATAAAGTTGAGTCTCCTTTCGTTTGCAATGCCAGAATTGTCCATCTTTCATTTTCTGTACTTTACTTTCAGTTTATTTTAGTTCATAAAGACCGTTATCTCTTTATTGAACTCATAGGCTTGAAATTAAAGGATTCCTTATTGTCTTGTATTAATCCCTACTTTCACTTGTATTGGAAAACCAAGAATAGTATTCTCCATCCTCTCTTTCAATTATTTGATCTGGTTATTATTTACTGAAAGAACTATATCTTTAGATGTGTGATGAGTTGTTTCTTATACAAATCATTCAAGACCCCATTGTCCCAAACACATAAAACCATTATTTCTAAGTTACCAAGCATCCT
>JZKD02S2164842.1:590246-609358 GCA_000966675.3 Picea glauca
CAAGAGGAGAATGGCCCTTTTCCATTGATGTCAAAGGGGGAGAGATGGTCACATTGATGTGATTGATGTTTAGTAATGGGGAGAGATAGTCATATTGATATGATTGATGACTATTTATGTAGAGCATGCCTTGTCTACATGTTGACATCAATGATTGGTGTTGACATCAATGTTGGTATTGACATCAATGCCAAAGGGGGAGATTGTTGGATCATGTTGTCATTGATGCCAATGGTTTGATTGATTGATGTTAAGTGATTAAATGATTGATTTATGTCAATGGATTGATTGATAGGCTTGATTGATTGATGATTGATGAACAATGTATATGTATTGTCCTTAATGAGAATTATAGATGTCAAGTGGAAACCAATCGATGAAGATGGATCAATAAGTTATCATTGATATGATGCATAGATGAAGATGGATCAATGAGTTGTCATTGATACATGATGAAGATGGATTCTTTGATATATGATGCATAGTTTGTTTGATGTAAATATGAGTCATTATTTTAACTCCAAAGTGGTCCCCATATGGTGAAAGCCCTCACGGGAAGTCACTTTGCGGTTGAGTTTTGATTGAGAGATCCCATGCTTGTATGTGGAATAATGAGATGAAGATCAATGATTTTGTTGGTGAAAATATACTAGATAGATAGTTCTTGTCATGACATTTCCGGTGGTATGTGGAATGTCACATAACTCCTCATGGTCTGAGAGTTATGGCCCTACAAAGTTGAAGGACCCCCATATGATGGCTTGAAGCCCCATAAGGTCAAAGAAGTCAAAGTGATTGAGAAGAAGAAATTATTATTTAAATGATAAAGAGAAGTGACAAAATCAAGAAGGATTATTTAAATATTAAAGTAAGGTGACAAAATCGAGGAGAAATATTTAAATGATGAAATAATGGAGAACTTTCTATTTATGGAAAGTGGTTAACCCTAAAATGAGGAAAATGGGTTAAGTGACCTAGAAGTGGGTTAAGTGACCTAGAAGATGAAGAATATAAATAAGAGGCTAGGGTCTCTTGTGAAAAGTACATTTTTGGAAGAACATTTTGGGAGTATCTCTTGTGTGTATCTCTTGATCATGATTGAAGATCTATTCTAAGAAAGAGAGCATGAGGAGGATCTCATGGACACATCAAAGTTTCAGAAATGTCTGAGATATTGATGAAAAAAGTCTCGGAGCTTCAAAAACCCTAGCTTCTGAGGTATACGTGGGTTGTAATAGACCAGGGCACATACACATGCGGGCTGTATAAGGACTTGGCACGTACAGTGGATAAAATCATGGAGACTTGTGTTTGAGCTAATGACTGGATGTTAAAGAATGAAGCAGGTTCCAGGTCTACATTCTATGGACTCAGATCTGTCACTGAGACTCTGGTATCATTACATTATGGTCTTTATGGATACTATTTCTTTCTATGTTGTGAATGCTTAGGGAATTCTTGGTATGGATTCTATGATGTGATTTATGCTAGATGATGGAGTGAGTAGTACTGTTGTGATTCAGTGGTGATATGATTGCTATGGTATACTAGTTTCTTATACATGATTGAGTTAGAATTCATATTGATTGGTTGTGGAGCATGAGTATATTATTGGAGAGCTTGGATGTGTTGTGACTAGCTATGGATCAAATTGGACAATGAGAGACATAAGAGAATGTGATTGCAGGTTGCAGAGGATCTAAGTATGTGAAGCAAAGAAAAACCCTAGTTGCTCAGAAGTATACACATGTTGCATTGTAAACTAACCGCGTACATATGTGAGCTGTAGTGAGATAGGGTGCATACACACACAGGTTGCACTACTGACAGGTCATGTACCTGTGATAGATTGATATCTGTGGGGGATTATTGCCTCATCTCAGTTGGTGTTGAGAATGTAAGTTAAGTCTTGCATATAGAGTTTGTTCTGTTGAATAATTGTACTCTATTCAGTTGTTGTTGATAAACCCCAAGGATTGTAGTCCATAATAAAAAGAAAATTGTGCATACCTCTTGTGTTCTTTATGTTCCTTGTGGTAATGACTTATTGATGATATATTTTGTTGATACATGCTGCTGATATATGTTCACATATAACTAGGTTATAAATGAAAACAATGAGTAATGAGTAAATGTTGAATACTAACTAATGAGTTCTGTGTAAAAGGGAAGTTCTAGAAAAAGAGCTCCACACTCATTCACCCCCCCTCTAAGTGTGGTAGGTGTGTCCAACAGGGACCGTGCCATAACAGATGGAATTACATTGATTAATTCTTTTTGACCCATTGGAGGGATCCATTACGATGATGTCTATTTATCCCATTGAGCATTGCACCGAGAACACTTTGCCAATTGCGATTACCCGAGCCCACAGAGAACTAGTTTATTTCATGCAGTTCCTATTTGAGGCCTCACCACCCATTCTATTACAGCGAGTGTTTGTTCATCGACCCGAGACACCTAATCTAGAGTGTGCATGTCGAACAAACTCAACACATTAGAAAAGTCTATCAAAGAAATTCTAATAGACCTCATGGCCGAGAAGGTGATGTCCGCAGGCATCCAAGCCTCATCGATGAGAGGGGTGCAAGCATCCCCATCGACTACTCATGGATATGGACCATCCGAAGTTGTGAAACATAAATGAATGAAGCATAGTGATGACTTAGATAACGCAAAGCTCATCCCATCTATCCTGCCCAACTACATCCCGCCTTTGGCTTTTGCGGTGATTCATGACAACGTCCCGAGGGACTTCGAATACACAATTATCACTGCATACCTCCCAAAGGGGATACGCGCAGTCAGACTGTAGTTGGAGAGGATTCTGACAGTGAAGATCAATGACTATAACCTAGGATACCACAAGAACTATGGAATGCTAGCACCATACAAATATTTGACCAAGATGAAGGGGACGAAGTTGAAGATCATCCCCCAACTGTGGACTATGGACATCGCGAGGTCCACTATCCTAAATGTGATGAAGATACCACACTTTGGAAGGCATTAGGAGGTTAATGAGTGCATTAAAATCCTACTATTGTGATTCCATGGTAGTTATCTATGGCTAGATAGACACATCATCATCAATCCAGTGTTGATCCACAGGATCACCAGGTTAAGCTTGCAGGGACTAAACCCGCAAGAATTTTATCCAGGGAAGGCTCTAGATTGCACTATGGTAGAGAAAATTAAAGACACCTATGGCGATGTGGAAAAGGGGAAGCGAGGCTACAAGGTATTTTCCATTCAGAATGGCGCAGTGCGCCTAGCCTGCCAGTTGATCATTGGTAAGTTAGTAAGGAAGAACAAACCCATGCAGGTCACGGGGTTTGTCATTGACCTCATCGAAAAATGTGTGGAAGGATTACAAATGAACTAGGTGAGTTACCTCGTCAACCAGTTAGAACATGACTACCACGAATCTTAGGATCAGGGCTATGAGTTCCATTTTAGCTGGCTGTTGATCCTTGTCACATTCATTGCTTGGGAGATGCCAAATGGAGCGAACTTCCATGACATTGAGCCATATGAACCCTTAGTTGCGAATTTCACCATGCTCTGGTACTCAAGTGACATGGGGAAGCAATGGAAGTGGAATGATGTGTTCCATACCTACTACTTGCAGCTGAAGAGGGAAATTGAGTCTTTCCCTCGTATGATGCTGAAAATCCTTCACGGGTTCATACCAATAGCGAAATTCTGCGCAGATAATCATTTTATTTATATCACTGTGTATGGAGACAAGCATAAATAATAACTACAGTCCTATTATAAGCTTATAGAGAAGGAAATGGAAGAAATTACTAAGGAATGGACCGCAGAGTTCCTTATATTGGTCAACTAGGCCGAAATGTCTGACCCAAGTCTCGCAAAGAATATGATGCACCCAACAGTAGAAGAAAGAAGAATAAAGAGGAGGCACAGGAACCAAACAATGCATCATAAGAGACTGCTTCAAATTATCCTAGAGGAGGAGGTCATGATGAAGTGGACAAAGAAGAGAACAACGTGGAAGAAGATAAGCAGAAGCAAGGAAAAATAACACCACCACAGAACCCGCCTGATGACACAGAGACATCTAGGAAAAGAAAGGTTTCCCCCATGAAACCTTCTTCACAGAAGAAGTCCAAAGCTAGCAAGCCCAATATGGAGACTGTACTCATGGTGGATGACATCGACCTAATCATTGTTGTTGTCTCATATACCTTGGACGATATTTTACAGCGCAATGAAGCAAAAAAAGAAACCATGTATGAAAGAAATGAAGAAGATCTGAGAGGGGTACAAAAAGCCCTTCACTCTAGCCGCGCAGTGTCCACTGCGCCCCTACCATCAGAAGAAACATAGTTGGCATATGAGCCTCCCCAACTCTGTAGAATAGATGATGCGACCGAAGCTCGCCTTCGTCGCGTGTGTTGGGATCTAAAGATGTCCTAAAAACAACCTTAGTTTAACATTAATTTATTAACTCGAGGATTCATCTTTTATCTCAAGAACATCAACAAAGTCTATGCAGATAGATTGTAGAGGATAAAATCATGTAGCTAAAGAAAACCTGATTTTATCCACAATCAAGTTCCTCAAATGTTCATTTAAAGATTCTAATTCTAAGATCTTAATTAAGAGAATTGAAATCTGATTACTTTCATGCTGTGAATGAAAAGGAACTAGCTAAGATGTTGAATTCATTTAACTAAGAAGTAATGACTGAATCTAAGTAAAAGACTTGCAAAATTAACTATTAACTAGGAATCAAATTGCTAGAAAGGAAATAGTGAATTACTCTAATGGAAAGAAACTGCAATTGTAATATAATAGTAAGGAATAACAAACATAATTGAATGGAAAGGAACAACAATTGTAACTTTAACTGAAAGGAACGACAATTGTAACCTATTGGAAAGGAACAACAAATACGAATCTAAGTAAAAGGAACAACGTGTATGAAAACATGAGGAACTGTCAAGCAACAGACCACAGTAATGGAAATTGGAATCAACAATCATTAACACTCAAGAGAAATGTCTATCTTATGTATGCAAACCATATGAAATCATTAACATGCTTGTGCATTCGTCTTAACTATTGTGAAAGAGAATTGAATCATAAAACATGAATCAAACTGATACAATTATAACTGAAACAATAGCTCCTTTAGACTGGGCCCTTGGTCCTTAGAAACACTGCTACTATAAACTCAGTATGTAGAAATGGTGAAAACAATCAAATCTTTTATTAACTTCATAGTTGGTACATCATTCACAAAAACTTCTTACGCAGAGTAAGTCTAAGTCTGAATTACTTGAACACGATTTGTTTTTTTTTCTTTTAGGATCTATTATCCTCTATATATACAATAATCTGAGTAAATCAAGCCATCCCGAGGATCGAAATATCCACAGGATTGCTTTACTATTATAAAATTATAATATAGAAAATCAAATCATCTTTAAAATTGCTTTGCACCAAAAGTCTTTAACCTCCAATGGCTCACGCATCTTCAAGATCTCCTTTGCTATTTCGGTTTTGAAAATATTTAACCGATCCTATAATAAAATCAAACAATTCCAACCGTATTTTAGAATCTATTCAACATGACTTCAATAATATCACCAGAAGACATATTAATCATTTTCTATCCTATTTATCCCTAATTAATAGAAAAGTCAATCAATATTGTATCATGAACTGTGGGAATAAGGAGGATATTTGTACCTTTTTCATAACCCAACATACCCCCCAACTTACCTTCTTGTATGTCCTCATGCAATATGATATCTTACATGTAATGCAGTGATGTTGCAAGGAGGAAACGTTGGTTCACAAGGTCTCCTAAACCCATTACTTCTTTTGAACTCTTCAAAAGAAGCATCCTCCCTCTTCTTATTAATTTGATAATCCTTCTGGTAGATTTCTGGAGGAAACCATATGAGAGGGGGATTATACCTACACCCAATCCAATTAGGTCCTTCCTCTTGGAGCAGTCTAGAATACCTTTCTAATCAGAAGGTAGATGCAAAGAAATTCCTATACCCAAAGGGTTCCCTACTTTTGACTTCATTGGAAGGTGCATCCCATCTCACCTTAGAAGCAGCAAGAGCTTCTTCTTTGAGTTCTCTGAAATATATGATTCCTAAATGGATAACCTATCGATGGATGGGGGGTAGAGAGTCTCTGACCCCCTCCCTTTTCATAAAGGTTCTATGTCGTATAACAACTGTAAAAGACTTTGGAGGTTCTCCCCTTATCCGGATATCTAACTCAATTTCCCTCTTTATAAAATTCTTGTGGGATTTGCTCCATCTGACTTGGTTCTTAGTGAAGGACAGGAATTCCTGAAACTGAATATCCCCAATGAAGGGACCAGTATTATTTTTCCTTTCTTCTTCCAAAATGAAATTATGGAAGTATAATTCACACAGAAAATACTGTACCTTCTCTTCTTGTTCTCTGAAACATGAAATGAACTCAGGGATAGTGGTAAATGTAATCGACTTACCTTCTCTAGTGGATTTTACCCTTAACAATAGGTAACGTTCCAACAAGAACAAGGTATAATTCGTGGCAGGAGCTCTGCAGTTGATTCCATCAGAGTAAACATCACAAATCTCCTTGATTTGCTCCAAAGATTTTTCAAATCGGCTTTGCATTTTCTTAATCTTCTCTTGGGATCTGGTGAGCTCAACATATGTTTCACTTTCTGTTGCTAACATATCCTTCAGTTGTTTAATAACCTTTTGATTTTCAGCCCTAGTGAGCATTTCTTCTCTAGATTGAGTCAACGCTTGTTGTGCTTTTACTAGCTCTGCCTTTAGCCTATCAATAATAGTGTCTTGTTCCTGAGACTGAGATGATTGATATTCTTCTATAGTTCACATCTCATCTATGGTTTGATCTAATGCTTGTTGGGCTTGTATGAGCTCTTCTTCTAGTCTATCAACAATAACATTCTGTTCTTAAGGTTGAAATGCTTGATGTTCTTCTATAGTCATTAATTCATTTCTACTTTGAATCAAGCTTTGTTGGGAGTGTATCAATTCTTCCTCCAATCTCCTAATGGTGGAATATTGCTCGAGGGATTGAGTTATTTCCTATGAGACTATGGTGTCTATATATACCTTATCATAAACAATTTCTAAAGGAATTACTTCCTCATTCTGAGCTACTGCATCTTCTACTGTTATCTCTTCAGGGTCTGTCTGTGTTTCCACAGAGTTTGTAGTGACTTATCTTGTAGGAAGAGGGTTTCTTCCTTGCACTCTGGATCTTTTGCTTTTCTTTTTTTGGTGGGCCTTATCTTCTTGTTCTAGCTGCTTCCTCAATTCTTTAATAATTTTTCTGAGTTTTCCACCCTTCAGTTTTAATGCTTCAACTTTTTTAGCCTTTCTCTTTAACAACTTGTTCTCCTTTTTCAGCTTTCTAATTCTCTTATGGGTTTTTTCTTCTTTCTGTTTGTGAGGAGTATCAAGGTATTCTTCATTCTGATCAGCAGGTAGTTGATCTTCTATTCCTCCCAAGTGATCTATTTTTTCAAGAGGGATTCTTTCCTCAGGATGAGGTTCTTCATGTGCTGTGTCCTCCGGAAATGACATTTCGATATCAAGGAAATTTTCAGAAAGATTTGAAGAAGAGGGTCATTCTTCGTATTCTTTTGATTTATCTCTGTCAATTGAGGATCTTAATCTCCCTAAGACCTGAGATATTTCTACCTCATAGCTTTTCAAAAAATGTTCTATCATATGCTCTAATGTTGGCTGGGTGTCTTCTTGATTGTTTCCCTATTAAGTTTGTTCTATATGCTCAATATCCTGGGCATTTTCCTGTAAGGGATTCTCTGTTATGTTCTGAATTTCTTCGAGATGTTTTGTTGTGTCCTAGATTTCTTCATGGTTTCTTGTCCATATTCTTCTCCTCATTCTATGAATGGGGGATTTAAGAGAAACCATTGATCTTTTTCTCTTTCTGGTAAGTGGCCATACTTGTGAGGCCTAAGATTCTGTCTGTGAGGTCTGAGCCTCTGTATGTGAGGTTTGAGCCTCTGTAATTTGGACAAGGTCTGCCTCAACTTCGAGTTGAGGAGGTCGAACTTATGTTTGGGTAGTGGTCTCTCCTTCTTGTATCTCTTCAATTTCCTGTGATGGATTTTCATGGTATAATTCAAGTTGTTCCAGTTGTAGAGGTCTATTGGTCCCAATAAGATCCCCCTAAGTTAATTGTGTTTGACTTAGGGCCTTACTTACTATCATTTTAACTAATCCATGGTGGCTTATAATAGTAACAGGATCCTTGGACTTCTGTGTTTTGACAGAAACCTCATGTAACATGGAATTTAGAAAAAAAGGTAGATTGATTACTAACCTTTGTTTGAGTGTCGCAGGCAATTTGGGGTGGCATGGTCGAATTACATCATATCTCCCATCACAAGTGATGTACCTCTGAATTACTCCCACTAGTTCTTTCCATGGTTCACTGAGGATGCTGGGGTTAAGCCCCTTTCCTTTTTTTATCCAATTCCTCGCCAGGGTCTACGAAGTATTCTACATCTTCTTTGAGTGTTATATATCTTCCCGTCCACTGAATGCCTGAGTTAGGGATTCCTGTAACCTCTACTATGATTTCCAGAGTAACTAGAATTCGTATATCTTGAACCATGGAGATTTCTTCCTGCAAATTCTGAAAGAATTCAAGCGTGATGTTTGTATCATAGCCTTGCAACCGGTTGAAATACTCCATCCACCCCAGGCATTGTAGAATTTATCTAGCATGAGAACGTTTATCGTTCCTGGTTGCAGATTTGGTTAGACCATCTTTGGGGAGAATATTACCAAAAATAGAAAATATCAGAGACGACGAGTGTATAAAAATGTGGGTTTTCCATTTATTACAATCATTACAATCTTATCAGAAAACATGTCGAATGTCCACTCCCCTCATTATTGTAGAGGTCGACCTCGACCGTCAGTGTAGGTGAAAGTAATGAATGTAGGTATTTTCGGTGAGAGGTAATAATTGTACTGCCGCCGCCGATGGGGATCAATCATATACATTTTTTTTATTTTTTATTTTTTATTTTTCAAAAATCATATTAACGATAATCATTTAAATGATAGTCTTCTTTCGTGGAAATTCAAATTTATGATACCTATATTCATAAATGTTTTAAGGATAAATAAGCAAAATAAATTAAACCTGTTCATTTAAAAATATTCCACATATAATAAATTCAAATTTATTATACCTATATTCATAAATGTTTTAAGGATAAATAAGCAAAATAAATTAAACCTTTTCATTTAAAAATATTCCACATATAATAATGTTGTTACTTTTCCCGAGTTTATTGAATATAGCCGAAATGATAGCCCCGTTATTGAGTAAAGGAAATCTAGAGACACACAAAAACTTGGTGTTTTTTTTTAGATAAACTTCCATACCACGGGAAGAGCCACTGCTGCCAGCAAACATCCATAGCCTTGACAGGGTTTCCTTTTAACCCATAGATGAGCCTTTATCCTTAATAAATATTTGAATCATCTTTTCCCGAGAAGACCATTATCCTGGTTTGGTATCCAGATGATGATAATGCCACTCACTAGATTGTAACTTAAGTGGACAAGCTAGCTCGTGATGAGACCTCTTGTCCTTTGACAAAAAAATGCCAAAGGCCATTGCCCTTGTGTGGTAGCCATAGTGGGAATGTCACTTAGTTTATTATCCTATGATCAGGGTAGGTTGGCTCGTGATGAGACCCCCTATTCTTTGTGAGAGAAGTTTATTAGTTGTATTTATTTAACCCTTTTTTTTTAAGGGCTACTCCTTAAGAGTAAGGGATGGTGTAAAGAAGTGTAAGGATGCCAAGTAAAAGTGTACTTAAGCCTCCTTATTATAATATGAGGAAAATTATCATTCAAGTATATTTATATGTATATAGGGAAAGGAAACGAATTATGGTGGTTACAGGTTATGAACAAGATTTAAAGTATTTTGAAGAGATTAATCCAAAAACCAATTTGACAAGGTATGAGAGATAGTCCACAAAATAATGACAGATCATTACCATGATAAATAGAAGTAATTCTTGTTAAAATTATTTGATGAAAGGCGTACCCCAAAGGAATGGCTAGAGTTTGAACATTAATGATAGAAAGGAACGACAATAAGGAAGAACGCATAAGGAGTAGTATATGTTCCTTTTAAAGGAACAACAAGTTGTGCGAAGGGAACAACAGTTGTTCCTTTCAAATAAACAACAACGATACTCAAAGGAACAACAATCATGAGAAGGAACAATAGTTGCGGGAAGGAACAACAATCGCGAGAAGGAATAATAGTTGTGAGAAGGAACAACAATTGCGAGAAGGAACACCAGTTGCAAGAAGGAACAACAATCGCGATAACGAACAACGGTTGTTCCTTTCAATTGAAAAACAATTGTTAATTTTTAACGATCTCAATGGATAATTTTGGAAACTTCCCCATGGAAATATTTTTTCTTTTGTTGAATCTAAGGTTGATTAGTCATCAACCAAATTCATTCAATTATTATGGGTCAGTTTATTTCAGAATCAAGTATGGGATGGTCTTTTGATGTCATGAGTTCATTATGGTTTCCCTATTACTGTTGCAGAGCATGACATATTCATTTTTCTATGAAAGAATGGGTCCACGTGATAGGATAAAGTAAGAGTGCGGAACATAAAAGAGTGATAATTGTGTTTATTATAGTTATCCTCCCTATTTCTCAAAAAAATGAAAATAAAAAGAAAAACTAATACTTAATGAAATATAAAAACTATATACAGTATGTACAATGTCAACAAAATTCATCATTTATGGAGTTGGGGTGGCTGGGTTACCTTCCCAGCTAGCCAAAATTTGAACGGTAGGATCCTTACTTACTTCTTGGTAGAAATATTCTTTTGAAGGTGGATGATGGTAAAGTCGTAGCCGATGCCCATTAACCAAAAATGGAGATCCAGACCCATCGATGGTGCTTAAAGTGACCATGCCATTATCACGGACTTCCTCAATTTCATATGGTCCCAACCACCGTGTCTGTAATTTTCCCGGAAAATCATGAAATCTGGAGTCATAGAGAAGCACCCAATCACCCTTCTTGAATGATTTCTTCTTGATATGCTTGTCATGCCAGGTCGCTCTCTATTGTTGAATAACAACTATGCACTCCACAACAGAGATATGAGCTTCATCCAATTCATTAAGTTGTTGAAGGTGTTGTTTATGTGCTTCTGTTAGATCCAGTCCAATTTCCTGGGCCATCCTTAGGGTCTTGATTTCAAACTCGAATGGGAAGATGGGTTCTTTGCCATAGACTAGGTGATAAGGAGAGTATCTAGTGGTGTTACGCCATGTTGTACGATAATCCCATAAGGAATTTGGGAGCTCAGTAGCCCAATTATGTCGATTTTTTGAGACAGTCTTTGTCAGGATTGCCTCGAGGACCTTATTTGTGCTTTCTACTTGCCCGTTTTCCTGTGGGTGATATGGAGAAGTAACTTTGTTCTTAATATGATAATTTTCTAGGGTGGTGGTGATTCTATGGGCTATAAATTGTGATACCCCATCAGTGATTACTTACCTGGGTAGTCCATAGCATACAAATAATTTAAAAAGGAATTTGATGACTACCTCTTATGTTGCATTTGGTAGGGCTTTTGCCTCTACCCATTTGGTCATGTAGTATGTTTCCACTAGAATATAGGCCTTCTGATTTGACTTTGGATTGAAGGGGTTGATGAGGTCTAGTGTCCATATCTCAAATGGTTCTATGACTATTTGTGATTTTAAGGGAATTTCATCAGCCTGACCTAGTTTTCCTATCCATTGACAACTGTCGTAGGTCTGGATGTATTTCTTCGCATCTCTGAATATTGAGGGCCATTAGTATCCCATCTGTAAAATTTTATGTCTAGTCCTATGGTCTACAAAATGACCACTAGAGGGTTCATCATGTCCTACCTTTAATATGTTGTAGATTTCATCATCTCGTACACATCTGCAGATCTGGAGATCGACTCCTGTGTGGAAGAGATATCCGCTAATCCAAGCGAATCGTGCGCTATGCTGGATGATCAATTTTCTTTCCATTGATGATAGATGTGTCGGTAATCTTCCTACTGCCAGATAATTTTCCACATCAGGATACCAAGGTGGATTTGTGGTAACGGAAAACAGATTCTCATATGGAAAGTGATCCTGAACTGTTAAGGAGTCATTTGTTTTGGGTATGCGGGATGGGAAGTCTATGACAATAATTTCTCTCCCAGGTCGATATTTGATGGTGATGTCAAATTCCGGCAAGAGTAATAACCACTGAGTGACCTTTCCATTAGTGATCGGTTTATTAGCTAGATATCTAATAGCAGAGTGATCCGTATATAGAATAAATGGATAGCCTGTTATATAATGACGAAATTTATTGATGGTGTGTATAACAACTAAAAATTCTTTTTATGTTACTGTATAATTAAGTTCAGCTGGAGTAAGATTCTTGCTAATGAAATAAATAGTGTAGGGTTTCTTGTCTTCTTCAAGTCCAAGGACAGAGCCTATGGAAATATTTGATGCATCGGTGGAGATGTGAAATGGTATTTTTCAATTTGGTCCCCTCAACACCGGTGTTGTCGAGATCAGATTTTTGAGTCCTGCAAATGCTACATCAGACTTGTTAGACCACTAAAAATCTACATTACCAGTCAAAGCATGTAAAGGTGCAGCGGTTCTTGCAAAATTTTCCATAAATCTACGATAGTATCCAAAAGCGCCAAGGAAACTACATACCTCTGTTTATGTGTGTGGTGTAGGTAGATTAAGGATTACCTCTATTTTTGTTGGATATACTCTAATTCCATCTGCAGAAATATAATGCCCTAGTACCACACCTTATCTCATCATCATGTGACATTATTCATGGCTTAAACATAACCTGGTAGCAATGCATCGTTCGAGTACTTTCTCCATATTATTCAGTGCTTGGTCAAAGTTGTCACCATAAGAAGTGAAGTCATCCATGTAGACTTCAATCCCTTCACTGATCAGGTCACTGAATATGCTCAAGATGGCCCTTTGGAATGTGGCTAGAGCATTACATAGTCCAAAGGGAAATACTTTGTATGCAAAGGTACCCTAGGAGCAGGTGAATGTAGTTTTATATTGATCTTTTGGGGCGATATGGATCTGATTGTAGCCACTAAAACCGTCTAGGAAAGTAAATAATTTCTTTCCTGCCAGAGTATCTAGGACCTGATCGATGAAAGGTCCTTTTGAGTGGATTTGTTAAGTTCCCTATAGTCAACAAAGATTCACCATTTACCATTTTTAATTGGGACGATCACTAATGGGGAAACCCACTGACTATTTGAGATAGGGTATATAAAGTCTACATCCAACAACTTTTGTAATTATTCCTTAACAATATCCCTAAGATGGGGATTCAGTCTTCTCTGTGGTTGTCACATAGATTGAGCATCTTTCTCAATATATATGTGGTGTGTGCAGAGTTGCAGATTAATACCTTTCATATCAGAAGACTCCCATGCAAAATCTTTCTTGTATTTGGAGAGGACTTGAATTAGCTTTTGTTGTTGTTGTTCATCTAAATTGGAATTGATGTTTAGGGACCTCTCTGGTGCAATATCAATGGATTTGTTGTTATGAACAACTGTAGTTGGGATTTGTTGTTCTAATAAATCTTCCAACGGGTCTCCCTGTGCTTCACAATCTAGAACAACTTGGAGCATATGGAATGTTGGGTTACCCATGGTGGTTGGGCTATTAATAAACCCACTGATTACATCATCCTCTAGTTGGTTCTTGAGTCTGAGAACTTCTTCCAGCGTGACAGGGGCTCGTAAATCCTATTCTGGATATCGTGGTGGTGGAAATTGTGGATATACAAAAGTCGGGCTTGGCTTGGTAGGAGGATATAACATTAGATTCTTTGTGACACCTCCTCTAGCAATTGTCATATTACCCGTTTGGCATCCGATGTACACATCTATTGTTGTGAGCCATGGTCTGCCCAATATCAATGGATACCCTTCCAGTCCACTTCTTGGGTTGATGATGAGGAAATCTGTCAAATATTCCCAAGAGTCAACTAATATTTCTATATCGTGTAATGTGCCAACTGGTCGAACCACCGATCGATCTGCCAATTGTAACATAATTGGGGTGGGATCGAAGGATTCAAAACCCAGGGTATTGCAAGTTTCCACAGTTAGTATATTGATGGCCACCCCTAAATCAACTAATGCATTTGGAAAAGAACAACCCTGGATCTATACTGTTACTATAGGATTCCTGGGATCTTCATATTTGATTGGTTCTTGTCTACCATGAATCAGACCAGACAAGGCTCCTACTACGTGAACTGTTGATGATGAATTTTTTATTTTCCTAATAGGCTTCCTCCCACATAGTTCCTTGATTGTTTTTACGTAAGTTGGAATATCTTGTAGAGCCTGCAGGAGTGGAATATTGACATATAGATTCTTGAGTTCCCCTACAATGTCAAAGTTGGGATATACAATAGGGTGTTCTATTATCAATCTTTCGGGGAATGGAGGGGAAGGAGTTGTATCCTTATCAGGATCCTGTGATTCGACTGTGTTTCCCCCATGCTCAATTTCTTCTGTTATTACCACAATCGAGGGTGTTATTGTTGGTTGTTTTTCACTCTCCTTCTCTTGAGACACCTTATTTTCTTCAAGAGAGATTATACACTCTGATCTCAACCGGAGTTTGTTGCACCCTACCAAATTGGTTTCCCCTTCCCCATTCTCCATAATCTGGATGAGCTGAGACGGACTGTTATTAGTATTTGGGTGAGGTTGAGCTGGTAATTGGGGGTGCAATTGCGATTGAGGGTTTTGGGGAAGTTAGAGTGGAGCTTGCAATGTGGGTTGGGTTTGAGGTGCCATCCCCATGGGTTGATTGTTTATCCCCATGGGGCGCTGCAAATTCTGGTTCCAATTTGGGTTTTGGGCAGTCATCTTGGGCCACTGTGAAGGGTAAGGGTTATTTGAATTTTTCCAGGGTGAGGTGGGGTATTGTTGGTGTTAGCGTCAGAAGTCACTCCTGGATTGTGGCAAGAGAAGAGCCTAATGCCCATCAATTTTATGTCACGATTGGTATATAAGGGGGTGATTGAATGGGTGCAGACCTAGAAGAATATCGTTTTAACTCAGAATCATGATCCAGGATATGAAAAATCATGTGAGGTATTGATCTAACTTTAGTCAGTAAGTTGTAATAAGAGTGAGTAGGAGGAAGACTTTGGAGAGAAACTGCAAAGGTATGCTATAGGCATCAAACTTCCAACAACCCGTAGAAGAAAGAACAAACAATACAATGTGCCAGGATGACACAGTTATAGTAACACAATGATCATACCTACATCACGGTGGCTACTATAATAGCTCACTTAAATCTTTCAATGAGATACTCAAGGTAAGAGGGTGAAAATGACACATGAGACTGATTTAAAACTGGTGAAAACACTGTCATGATCAAACATACATCATGTAACATAATCACCCTCGACTGGACCTACCAATTCTAAGTGTCTTAAAACAAAGCTTATAGAGAGATGGAGAGAATATAACTTTCATTAAACATGAGGTCTTAGATACAGCTCATAACCAGAGAACCAAAAATTTCATTAAAGCTTTACAATTCCGGAGCATAGCTCAACCATCGATGGATACAAAAAAGGAAAAAATGCCTTCATATAATTGGAGCAAAGCCTCCCAGGAGCTTCGAGTTACTGCATTAAAGGCATTACATCTACATGTTTACTGGAAGACTATGCATTCAGTCTCTGGGCCATTGTGCACTTTGGTCAGATGCCACCGTGTTCCAGAATGAGCCTACAAGGAGTTGACAAGCTGACAGTACTCTCCCGGACTTTCCATTTATGGTGGAAACGATGTCCACCCACCACCAACCATTTCAATAAATGCTTCCTTGGGATCGGAAACGACCCAGGTCAACTCTTCACCTTGGGACTTGGAGGCTTCTCATGCTGCCACCTCGACCTGCTAAACGACTTCATGGTAAGACGTGGAGGCAGACACGATAATTGGGGCACCTAACGGGGAGCAATGGATGAGAGGTGACTAGACATGGATGATTTGGAATTATTAGATGCTGAAGTGAGACGAGGAGAGGCTAGAGGACCAATGTGGTAGATCTTATGGGGGCCACAAAGATACGGTGGTGGGATGTGATTTGTCTAAGGGGAACACATCTCCTATGACGGGATGATGTGATAGGGAGAGGGACAGGTGTGGGAAGACAAGAGGGAGAAAAATGGAAAATGATATGCCACAAGGGTGAGTGGAAGGTGAGTGTGTCCTAACGAGACAAGGGGGAAATGAGTGATGTGACTGGTGGATGGGAGGCCTAGTGGAACACAGGTGGAAAGAGGAGGGGGGGTGACACAAGGAGGAGGCACCACGATAGCAAAGGGGCCCACATTGGAAAAATTACCATATCAAAGGCCCCCATCATTAAAGGTAGAACAATGAGGGGGGTCCGGAATGGGACCTCAATCATAGATCTGGGCACGGCTCCCTTGACCCTTCAGATCTGCGCATGGGAAAACTGTCATATCGGACCCCCCCATCAATAAAGGTAGAATAACAGGAGGTCCGAAATTGAATTTGGATCGAATATCTGGGTGCGCATTTTCTGACCGCCCAAATCTGTGCGCTGCATAATCCAGAGCGCTTATGGGCCCCCGAGTTAGGATAAGTGGGTTTTTGACCCATTCTTTGCCATTTTTTCACCGAAGGGGACACTTTATAGGAAAACACCTCACATAGAAGATTATGTGCTAACATTAGGCTCTATGGGGGATGGCTTTGTAATGTCCCCACTTTGGGACATCATCACAGTGCAGAGGGTTATGATGACCAGAGTAGCCAGATGGAGGTTATAGCGAGTACATAGGTTATTGAGAGGCATTGTGGGGTCCATCTTGCATTGCTCATCATATTCCATCATTATGATCCATTCCGCACAGGTTTTCTTTGGTTCCATTTCATTCCGACGATTTCCATGATTTTGACTATTTTGAGCTATAAGTCAATGAAATTCACTGAAGAGGTCATTTTGGGCACATTACTTGGACAAACCTCTCAGTGTAATAGCTCATTGGAATCGGGAGGAGAAACACTATAGGATGGGATGGCTAGAAGTGACTTTCAGTGGCTAGGGAAGCTACAAGGAGAGATAAGAATATTTTTAGAGGTAAGAAGGTTAATTAATTAATTAAAGTGATTTAATTAATTAATAAAATATTAATAAAATGAAAGTCACTTTGGAGGGACAAGGTGAGCCAAAAGTATAAAGGAAATGCAAGGGCCTCTTCTCAGGATTCATGTATGATTATCTTTTGATATCTGGCTTTAGCTAGTGAGCCCATCTCTTGGGGGTTTTGAGGGTTTTGACTTAAAAAACCCTAGAGGACGATTCGATGGTGAAAGATTCCACCTAGCTTCTCCCAAGCTTGGTCTCGGAGCTGCAATATGCTCCCACACCATTCTAGTTCTAGATCTACTCAATTGCAAGAGGATTCCACATCAGTTGCTTGTGCAGATAGAGAGAGGGCGCACCAGTGGGGGTTTCTAGCAAGGGGGGTGCACTATTCATTAAGGAGGGATTCGTCCTAGCTGAGGAGAAGGGATTCCAGGAATTCTAGGTATTGGGTTTCCTTTGCAGGTGTCTTGGCATCATTCTTGGTGGTTTTCTAGAGTCTTTCAGTGGAGGATCGATTTGTATTGACAGTGGGATGTTTTCCCAAGAGGAGGGTGCACCATTATTTGGAGGCTAGCTAGATATAAGGATCTAGCAGGTATTTGAGGATTTGAGCACTTGGGTTCTCATTGCAATGTCCTGATCTATCATTGTGGAGAGTTTCAGAGAATTTGGTGGCCTCCTTCATTAGGGCCAAATTATCTAGGGCTTCAGTCATCTAGTGGGGCGCACCATTCAGTGGAGGAGGTCAAATCTACAGAGATTGAGAGGGATCTTGGAGAGTCAGGCACCTAGGTTGTTCTTACCATCACCCGATCTATTGTTTGGCATTTTTCTGGAGGTGATTTTACATCTTTGGCACTAGGGCTGAATTTTTGGGGAGCTTCAGTTATCCAGCAGAGCGTGGCATCTTCCAGAAGTGAGGGGTTTGGCACTTTGCATTGGTCTTCATCTCTTATCCAGCCTTTGGAGGATTATTTTGTATTGTCGGGAGCATTTTGTAGCAGCTCATACTTTCTATCCATTGTCTATCATCTTAGACATCTGTTGAGCATTCCAGATCGACATCTCCATTGTAGCAGGTTCTTCTATTTTATGAATAAAGAAGATTTGATATGTTTTGGCTTGTCTATCTTATTGCATATGGTTGAGGTATGTTCCATGGTTATCTCTTTCTGTTATTTGCTGCATACAAAGATATAAACACATCTAAACAAGTAGATCAACAAAGTGTTTGACGAAATACCTCACTCAGATTTTTTTTTAAAAAGACACCAAAACCGTGATGATCCTTCCGTAATGGCTTGGGATCATTACAGTGGTATCAAAGCTTAGATTCCTTCCAGCCAGTGGGAATTAGCACATGCATGAAGAGCCATAGAGGGGTGTTCTATACAGAGAGATGGATTTGTTTTACCTTGCTAGAGAGAGTATGATCTGTAAAGGGGAATATTACGCCCTTGGGGAGGAAACTAGGGTTCAATTGACATTCCAACATTTTTTATCTATAAAGAATCCTAGGTGGAGCAAACAGGAGGTTATATATTGGGTCAAAATAGCAGAGGAAAAAAAATCTATGGATATTTTGGACTTTACTAGAGAGATTGTTGATTGTGATAGGGAATATCAAACCCTCAATGAGATTCTCAGAGATCTAGTGACATTCCATCAATTTGTAAACTATAAAAATCCTAGTTGGAGCAAAGATGAGGTTACACATTGGGTTAGCATAGCAGAGGAAAACAGAGCTATGTCAGCTAGATGGTTGGAAGAATAGAGAAACCCCAAGCCCAATAGGAACACACAACCTTGCCACTATTGCAAGG
>JZKD02S2164842.1:623195-651724 GCA_000966675.3 Picea glauca
CTTGAACTCAAGACCTCTTACTTAATAAGGCAAGTTTTAACCAAATGGTCTAGCAAAACATATTGTAATGTTCAGAAGGAGGATTGTTGTTGTTGTTGTTGAAGACGGCCTTGGAATTTATGTCCATCTCTCCTGATCTAAAAGAGTAGCAGCCACTGATCAATGGTCGTTAAGATCATGGACCAATTGGGTGTTAAGCCACTGATCAATGGCCGTTAAGATCGAGGAGAGTATGAACTGTCAGATCACTCTATGTCGAGAACATATCGTGACCGTCGGATTAACTAACTAAAAATGCATACTAATGCATACTAAAGAAACACACTTTTACCTAACGACATATTAGACCAAGTAGATCTTAACTAACTCCTAAGTGTCTAAATATCCTAATAGTTATTGGTCATACTTTTGAGGTGCTTGCGTCCACCTATGTATTATGGTGACTATGATATTATATATGGATTTTTATGTCTTTTTGTGTCTTATGGATCATATTTGCCTTTAAAAATGTATTTACATGTTTATGTGTATGTCATTTCATATGTGTGCGAGATGACAATCTAAAATTTGATTAGCTAGAGTATCTGTAATTTGGTTTAACCTCCTAGGAACATGAAAATATGTAATATAATCAAAGCTTCATTCTAAGACATGTACCCCAAGGAATCGTCGGTGTAAATTCGGATCATGAACACGGTAGACTCTATTTAACTGCGACACAACTAGCTGAGCGTCTAAATAGACCCAGAGATGAGAGATACCAAATGACAAGGCGTCACGAAGCAACTCAATAACTGCACTATACTCGGCGACATTGTTTGTGGTGTCACCTAAGCATATACCTCCAGAAGATAATAACTGGCCTCGAGGTGTAAAAATTACCCAAGCTGCAGAGGCAAGACTCCGAGTGTGCCAGCTAGCACCATCTATGTACCCAATGAACACCTCAGATTCACTGACATATTCCATAGTGATGAAATATAACATCAAAAATGACACGTCCATAATACTAAAATAAACTAGAAAGTAATAGTACAAAGACTATACATATGTTACAAAAAGTTACCCATGGTGACCTGCCTATGAGTAATACTTCTTGAGGTAGAGCCCATTTCTAGGCTTTGCCAAAGCATTCCCTTAAAAGTCAACCAGACGATAAGCACCCTTTTTTAGAACCTCTTTTATGATGAAAGGTCTGAACCACATGGGTTTGAATTTTCCTACCCCCAGGGGATCCTTATCTTGGTCATAGACCAAGACAAGGTCGCCTTCATAGAAAATCCAAGGATGAACGAACCGATCATATTGACACTTGAATTTATGTTTGTGAGCCTCATTGGCTAGGGCCGCATCATGACACTTCTCATTGAGATGCTCAAGGTATAATAACCACTCTTCAAGTGGAGAAGTGTTTGGAAATAATTATACTGCCAACTTTGGGGACGGGATCTGACATTCGATAGGCAAGACTGCTTCCAACCTGTAAACGAGTTGAGAAGGTGAGAAATCGGTTGCAGTCTTAATAGACGTCTGGTAAGCCCATAATGTCGAGTATAACATGAAATGCCAATTTGACTTGGCTGAGTTGATCGTTTGCTGTAGGATGGTCTTAAGAGATTTATTTATAGCTTCCACCTAACCATTTTCTTGGGGGTAGTAGGGTGACGAATGTTCTTGTCGTAACCCAAGATTTGATGTTAACTTGGTCATCATCTGGTTCTGAAAGTGACTGCCATGGTGAGTGACAATCTCTCTCAGGATGTCGAACCTTGCTATTATCTGGTTGAATAGAAAGAGAGCCGCAGTCTCGCCATCATCTTTAAACGTTGGCATAGCTTCGACCCACTTCATGAAATAGTCTACATCTACAATGATATAATGATGCCCCCTTGCTAAAGGAGGGTTTCATGTAGTGTAATCAATCCCCCACTTGGTGAAAGGACCAACTGTGATGACAGGAAACATGGGAGTGGGATGTTCCCTCACCTTCTGAGAGAAGATCTGACACGGGTGGCACTTCTTGACCGATTTGATACAATCTTTGATTAGTGTCGGCCAGAAGTAACCTGATCGTAAAATCTTGTGGGATATTTCCAACCCAGACAAATGAGTGCCACATGCTCCGATATGGAAATTGTTAAGCATGATAACTGCTTCTTCGTGAGTGATACATCGACGCAAGACGCAATCTACACCTCTTCAATACAACATATCATCGAGTATGAGATAATTTTTAGCCTGATGGTGTATACGTCCACGCTCATCACGAGAAGCAGAGGTGGGGAACTTCAAAGTTTGGAGATAGATAAGTATATCTCCATACCAGGGATTCGATGATGTGATAAAAAAAATATCTCTTTTGATATGTGACTCTTCGGGCACAACATCACCTGACTCAACCAAAATTTCCGAAATAAGTTCTGCGAAGACCAGTGACTTTTCAGATTTTGCTGAAACGAAATCTAAGTCAAACTCCTGGAGGATGAATATCCACCTACTAATATTTCCACCTATTACCCATTGTGTCAACATGTACTATAATGGATTCATGATAGAAATGATGGTGGTGTTGCGAAACAGGACATAATAATGGAACCGTTGAACAGCATGGACTATTGCCAACACAAGTTTTTCAATATGAAAATAATTGAGTTCCGGTCCTACGAGGCCTCAGCTCAGGTAATAGATCACATATTCTGAGAATAGGTCATCTTCCTAAACTAAGACCATGCCAATGGTTGACTCTGCTGCATCCAGGTATAATAATAAATCTTTGTTATAGTTAGGTGGCCAATGAAGAGGGGCAGTTGTGAGGGCATGTTTTAATGCTTTGAAAGAGCATTGAGTGACATCGTCCCAATAAAAAGGAACGTCTTTCTTCAGTAAGTGCATAAATCCCTTTGTGAGCTCAACATAGTTGGTGATAAAACATCTTAAAAAATTTACCTTTCCCTATAGACTCTGAAGTTGAAGGATTGTGCGTGGGGGAGGCAACTGAATTATTGCCTCAACCTTGAGAGGATTGACCATGATCCCTGTTTTTGACACTATGAAACCTAACAAATGTCCTGATGCTACGCAAAAAATGCACTTGTTTGGATTCAAGCAAATCCGAAAGTAGCGACATCGCTCAAAGATAAGTCAGAGGTGTGTGGAATGATCCATTCTGTTGTGAGTTTGAGATGCTAAATCATCTAAATAGTCCTCGACTATATTCTTGAGTTCATGGAAAGAAAAATACATGGCCCGCTGAAAGGTTGCTCCAGCATTTTTGAGACCAAAGGGCATCTTACAATACGCGAATGTACCCCATGGACAAATGAATTTCGTTTTGTGTTGGTCTTCGGGTTTGATTTGTATTTGATTATATCCCGAAAAACTGTCCATGAAAGAGAAGGCCTCGCAACCCGCACATTCATCAATTATCTAGCCGATGAATGGTGTGGGAAAATTATCTTTTGGACAGGCCTTGTTCAAATCATGAAAGTCTATACATACATGAATCATGACTTTTTTTTTATTGACCGGCACAGGATTTGACCCATTGGGTCAAATGGATAGGATAGATAAAACTCGCTTTTAGCAGTTTCTCAACTTCAACCTTAATGGATGCTGCTTTCCTGGGATTAACTGGATGAAGCTTCTGCCAAACAGGCTTGGCATATGGATAAGTTTTGATTTCATGTTCGACTATTTTTGGATCGATGCCTGGCATTTCCTCATAAGACTAGGCAAAAACGTCGCGGAATTCTTTAAATAGATCTGTGTAGATTTGAATCTCTCCGGGGGAGCAGTCAGCTCCGACGAAAAATTTCTCCACGATGCCTGGGGTTCTAGAGATATTGATCGGTATGGTTTCAGTGATGGTTTCCATATTACCCTCATCATAGAACTCATGTGTAGCTAAGGGATTAAAAGGACAAGACCTATCTCCAATCATAGTCAAGGTGAATTCTCCAGCTTCGATTCTGTTTAACTCTGGCAGGAAGTATGATCTGTGATGAATATCATCCCAGGGTTTGTTCAGACTAGTCATTGCTTCAATTACTGCATCGTCTAAGGGAAATACTAAGTCTAACAAATCGATGTCAGCGAGAGAACCTTGAGCCCAAATAGGTTCTAGAAGCGGATTTAACTCTTGTGCAGGAGTTGGATCTGTGTTGGCTGAAGTTTACTGGACTAAAGAGTACACTACTTCAGCTGCGGAAAAGGGCATGGACATGCCTAGGTTCCATGTTCCATCCATCATAGCCGATAGGGAAGGAAGTATCCATGGATCATTGAAGTAAGTCATGCGAAACGACGAAACTTGGAAAATCTCAACCTTATGGTGGTCGAATATGAACTTGACATCACCTTGAGGGGGCAGGTAATCAAAGGTACCCATCAAAGATGGGCACAAACCAACCCCTATGTTGACTATGCCTAGTTGAGGATTATCAATCATCGGGACCGCGGACACCCCCAATGAAGGGTCAGGTTTGGAGGAAGACAATTGATCAATGCTCACAATCTGGTCCTCGTGTGGAAAAAACAAGATCCGAAAAACTGTAGCAACCACTGCTTGCATGGAATAAGTCCAACTCTTTCCTAACAAGAGATTGTAGTCGAGGGATGCATCGACTACTTCTACCTCGACGCACATGGTCTTCCCTCCTAACTACACGGAGAAAGAGGGAATGATACCATGTGGTCGGAACAAATGACCATTGAAAGCAGTGAGAAGAGTAGCTGATAGAGACAAAATGGGCTGGCCAATGGCCTTCCAACATGCCAATGACATAACGCATGTCGAGGTTCCCTCATCAACCACCGTGCGGAAAATATTTTGAGTAAAAGTTTTCGTGGGGTGAGCCACTACTATCTGAAATGTTACGTGGTAAGGAAGACGAGGTTTTAAGTCAGTTGTATCCAGCATGATGGTACCCAAATTGCAAGTCTCGGTAGATCCTAAAGCAGTTAACAAAGCTTTCCTCTGGGAAGGAAAGCTTTGGAGGACCTCCAAAGTGGACATCGCACAAGGGGTTTGAGACAAATCCTCCACCACAGAATAGTTCTGGGCGGCCCTTGCATTTGGGTTGTGAGAAGCTTTTTTGAACATGCCTTTTGGGATGCGTGTCATTGTTTCACCCAAAGTCTTCTCAATCTGTACAGGAAGAGATGGGAGTTCAACTTCTTTTCTCTTCTTAGAAGTGCTTGGTTTACTGTAGTCATGCTCTCTAGTTGATATAAAAGCATCACCCTTCATCATATACGCATTCGTGGATGCGGGATTGTTCAAAGATGGAGAGTGTCCTTGACTGCCCCCTTCCGCGCTTGTAGAGGCTTGGATTAGGTTTTTCTCATGCTGAAATGGATTGGTTAACACAACAGGCTGTTGTTGTGTCACAAACTTTTGGGCCTCTGTAAGACAAGGACATTGGTGGGTCGGTTGGTCTTCCGTGCACATGTTACACAGATACCTCGCCTTCTATTTCTTAGTGTTGCCCCCATTGGAAATATTAGTGGGTTTCTTATCCCCCTTACCCTTATTTCGTTGTTTTTTCTTTCCTTCAGGATACTAGGTGGCCTTTGGATTTGTCGATTGCACTGTGTGTACATCCGACGTTTTAGTAGGGGGAGTAGCCAAAACAATAGTTTGGCTGGCCGCTGTGTGTTGTATAGACAATTGATGTAATTGCTTCATCAATTGCTCAGCGGGATTTGTTTGTGCTAAACCAACAATACCATCATCATGTGGTCCATCTCTCTGTATGTTTTTATCAATTATTGAGCATGGTGCATCTGGCAAGATCTTGTATAATAAAGTGGACTGAGAATAGATTATCTCAAGTTGTTGAGCTCTCATGATGGCCTCTTCTTCAGAAAATACTCTCGACATCATGACATCTTTGGATAACTGTGGGACCAAAGACTTAAGGAACCACTCGAGCAGGAATGTTGGTGGGACTGGAACCTTAATTAAACTTTTCCTGTGTCTCCATTCTTGGATGTGATTAGAGATATGGTCTTCTTTTGTCTGTGCGAAATTGGCCAGCAATTTTGTGCCTGCGTCGTATCTCACAGGTAACTGGAAATGGTTTAGGAAAGCCATTGCCAATTCGCTGAAGGAAGAGTATCTTGAGCGGTCAAGCTCAATGTACCATTTCATGACACTCCCAATGAGAGTACATTGAAACAATCACAACTGTATGGAGGCGTATTTCAATGAGTTAGATGAGCACCAAAGATGGAAGGTAGTCACATGATCTCCTAGATATTCGTTAGTCTTGGCTTCGAGCTTTGGTATGTCCAAAGGAAACTTCATTGGCATAGGGGGCCAATGCGGATCGTGACAGATAGGGTCATTCAACAACCTTGTCAAGTCTAGCAAATGCAAGGTTTCCAGGAAAGGTAGTTTGGGTTGTTGGTGATAACCTGGGAAAAAGGGACCTAGAGTTTGACTGGCACCAGGTTTCCAGGAAAAGTTCAGCTATTGGCCTGGGTTTTGGTAAAAACCATGGCCATGACCAGCGTACAGATTCTGCGTGTGAGGAGACATCATCGGCTGATTCCCAAAATAGGACATATATGGTTGGGCGTGCATTACATTCGGAGAAATTTGGGAAGGGTTGCCCCATGCCGATTCCATGGGGATAGGCAAAGTACCTTGTCCGGGGTTCCATTGATTGTGAAAATAATTTCAATAGATCGACATTCCTGATGAGGGAACAGATCCCTGCCAAGAATTCCAAGGCCTTGATGTGGAAGAAGTTCTTGGGTTTGCCCCCTATGCAGGAATAGTACCATGCATAGGAATAGGTTGTCTGAAACCAGGATTGCCCCCAGTTAGGAAAGAAGCTGACAAGAAGGCGTTGTTACCAAATGCACCGAACAAAGAAAACAATGTCGAACCTACTAGCATATTATGCGAAGGTGGTCCTTGACTCCCTACTCCAAATAAACTATGGTGTGCAGGTGGCCTGACGGATTACTGATGCCTGCCACCGAGCGAAGGGGACGAAGGAGGTATATGACCTCCCCTATAAGGAAAATCATTAAAAGGAGCTGAAGTGCCCCCCATGTGACCTTGCAGGGGAGAGTTAGAGCTCCCTTCCCCTAGACCTAAAGTCTGTGAAGTGGATTAGGAAACTACAGGACTTGTACCTGAGCTAGGCATCTTGTATGAGAACGGAGGGCCTGTCGCACTTGGTGTGAAAGAGGTTCTGGCTGCCACCATAGAAAGGATCATACCATTGTGCGAGGTAGAGGTGGTAAAGACCATGGTGGCTCAGATCGGTGACGGTGGGTTAAGAGGTGGAAACTCTCCTGTGGTGACAACCGTAGTGGGAATTGAAGAATTCCCAGAAGGAGTGACAACATTTGTTTCCATTGCTGCGTGGGACACTGTTTGGCACTCGTAAGGGTGAATCGGTATGATGATGGGTGTTGAAAGATCAGTGGTTGGAGTTTCAGGTGGACCAAGAGCTTTCACTTTGTTACCCATGATTTTGGTCATCGTGATGGTGTATTGATGATGGTGTACTCAGGCTCCTCATAACAACTTTCTCCTGAGAAAATAGACATTCATCTCTTACCAAAAAAACATACTTTTGAAGAGAGTTTGCAGGCTGCTAATATACTAGGGTGCGAGAATGACCCATTCTCGCAGGTTGCCTTAAGCCAGGGTGCGAACTTCTCATACTGTGCTACATAGCTAGGGTGCAAACCTCCTCTAAAGCTTGAAAAAAGATGAATTCTCGATGGTTCTAATAGGGAATCTTCTAGAAGAATGGGTTGGCATTCGAATGGTTATCCTTGTACTGGATTCCCTGATATTGTGGGATCATTCTTATTCAAGTAATCATCTCATTCTCTCCTATATATTGATGGAATTCTCATGGAAAAGGTTAAGCAAGATTCATTGGAGAATTGGTGAAAGAATTGCGTGAAGGACTTAGCTTGAACAGGAGCTTGGAGACTTTATAAAGTCTATCAAGAGGATGTGATCTTCTTCATACAAGGATTGAGCAAGTGTGTGTGTTGGAGCCAAGAGCCACCAAAAAGAAGCTTGTGATATCAAGGCAATCAGGTTGTAATCTTTTACTTTCAATTAATATGATACAGTGGCATGTCCCTTTTCCATAAATCTATTCTCACTTTATTGTGTAATTCCTTGATCATACACATAAGTTGACAGTTGAATATATTTTGCTATCTTCACTTTGGTTGGTTCGTGTTGTCTTGGTCTTGACTTCACGAGAGCACTGGAGTGAAGCGGGAGAAACAGAGACCCTGGGAAGCGATACAAAGGTATGTTACTTGTTCCTTCCTACTAGCTAATTTAATGGTCAAAACTTAGGGAAAGAGTCATGTCCTGTCCTGTTTTGTTCTAGATCCAGGTGGATCTAGGGAGATTTGTTAGTGTCTGCACCTACCGATTAGTCCGATAACAAAATTGGCAACTCTGTTGGGGAGATAACTCGTTTTCTTTGTGGTTTTTGGTATTTTTCCTTGGCCATTTGCTCTTGCCTTACCTTTCTCCATTCATATCAATATCTGAGTCTTAAGGATACCCTGATAGACCCTCTGGGTGCAGAGGCCTCTTCAAATTTTGTGTCTTTTCCTAAAAATTTCACTAGTTTCAGACATTCTCGGACTGCACTCACCAGTAGCCTGCAAGAATATACTGAGTTCACACCCTACCTTTAGGTTCAGTGTGAGGTTCTCGCACTCTTCTCAAAGCTCACCTGCAAGAATCACCTATTCTCGCACTGTGTAACACTCTCAGCCTGCGAACCCTTTTTTTCAAAATTTTGGCTTTAAGACTTTTGCATGATCAGCTACCCAGATCAGTATAAGTGCCTAACAAGATTGTTTTGGACCATTGGTTGATGTTTTCTTGTCTTCATTCTTATGCACGAACAGTCTTAGAAAATCAAGACTCTTCATGTCCATTTTTCTTGACTTTCGTTTCTTGACTTTTCTCTGCAATGATATACTCTCTGATTTTGGAATCTGAGTGTGTTTGTTTGGTTAAGAACCGGTGATCGGTTGAAAGTTAATATTCTTTGTCTTTATCATTTTCTCATTGTTTGAAAGATCACTTTTCTCATGCAATTGAAAAGACTAGTTTGGTTTGCTTGTTATTTTTGTTTGCATTGAAAGAGTGGTTTGGGTTTTTATCTGTTGCTTGTTCATTGGTTTTTTATTTTCTGCACTCTCACCATCATGGTGCAGGTCCTTTTTGAAAAGTGAACAAACATTTTTCTTTCAAAAACGTTTTCGTCTTTGAAAGCACTGAAAATCAATTGTTGAAATTATTGAAAAAGAACCAATAGAGAATTGTTATTCTTGCGTGATTTGTTGCAATTGCATTTTAAAGGAAATTGTGTCTTGTAGTTCAAGTTTGATCCAAAAAACTTCTCTTTCCCTCTCGTGCATAGGATTCATTGAACAAAAATTGCTATATTTCATTCTTATCCATGCATCATTGGGTCAGAGTCTTATAGAACATCAGTTTCATCTCTGTTTCCTTTGAGTAACAACATCTATTAATAACACTGTGCAATCATAAAATTTAACTAGTAACTCTTTTCTAGGGCTCTATTACACCAACATTTAGCTAGGCTAGCGCTTTGGAATAGGAAAGAGATACACTCTCCAAAGCACAAAACACACAATAGCATCTTGTGTTAAGGAGTGTTAAATTCCATTTGCAGCATCTTGTCTTGGGAATCCCTTCTCACACAAGGGTCAAACACAAGGTCGCATTGAGAGATATCAGTGTAGAGATTGCACATATTATGGGGGTCACTCGGAGGTATACCCACAATGATGAGTGGAAGCCTTTTGAGTTGATTTCAAGCTAGATACCCTGCGCTTGCATGTGGATCGGACTGTCGACTATCCCCCCATGCTTTATTGTTGTCCATGGTAACCTTAGCGGCCTATATTTATAGGGTCTTACACAAGATGACTGTGAAGGAGAAAGTCTTCATGGTACCTGGAATCGACGTTGAACAAACTCACTCGAGCTCCTTGGAGGGTATACCCACGATTATGTGTGGGAGCTTTCACAAGGGTGTAAGTCCATTAAGCAGGTCGTCGGCGTAACTTTTCCACCCTTGCCGAGCCCCTTCTCGTCTCGTTGTTGCAACGTTGGATTTCATCACCAACTAGTGACTTCGGAATTAGAAGGTATTGTTTTCTTGGTGTTGCTTCCTAGATTTTCTTTACTAGCACGTGTTGTTTGTTTACCAAATTTGACCATAAGATTTTCTTCGTGAAGTTTGTCACTCGGTTACCATATCTCCTCCACATTGTTCACGTAGAATGCAGGGTTTATCTCCAGAGCATCTGGAACGTTCTCAACCCTTTCCTACAAGTTCACCTAAGGGATCTCCTCAGCGGAGTGAAGTCCCAAACGTCACCACCCCACAAGTGGAAAGAACTGACTCTCTTGAACATTTCCGAATCACCAATACTCGAGAGGACTTTCGATTTCACCCTGATTCTGAGCGACCGTTTATGCGACTAAATTCTTCCAGAGACTTAGTTGTTACATCTTCTAGATCACCAGTTGGACCCTTTCCCGACATAGAAGGCCAAGATCGTTTTTGGTCTAAAAGAGTTTTTCGACGGGACCTTTTTGGTCCAGGTTCACCTGTGATTTCCGAAATCACCCCACCTATGATTTCTGAAATATCTAGTCCAGAGACAGTACCATTTACTACTGCCTATATCTTTAGTGTCCCTATCGAAATGGCCCATCACACAGATACTATGAGTGTTCCAAATGGGTTTACTGCGGTTAGTCTCACTCCCATCAGCACACCGCGAACGCATAACGTCACTCTGACTCTACCACCCGGATACCGTGCATTGAATGCTTCCATTCCCACTCCTACGCAAACCCCATCCATCTCTCTCGGTGGTCCTTCTTCTTCTAGGAACTCTCTTCCCGGTTTTATTCTGACACTCCCTCAATTTCCTTTTGGAGGACCTTCCTCGTCTTCTACTGGCAGTCTTAATCCTAGTGGCACTATTCCGTCATTCACACCAAATTACCAGATTCTCGTCGGTGGACAATTTTACCAAGAAGGCATGACTCAACCCCCTCTCAGCGGGAAAATTCCTTTTGGAACGCAAGTCCCATTTGGAACACAACTCCCAATTGGAACACCACCTTCGATAGGAGGATCGACCCCACCTTATGGACAAAACATACCTCTGTCCTTGGCCCAGTATTGGAATCAGTTGATACAACATCCTCCTCAATCGACTAGGGGGCATCAGTTTCCAGCTGCATCCGTAATACCCCCAGTATGGGCCAACCATATCCAGGTTCATTCAATCCTATTTGGGGCTCGACTTCTCAAACTCACGTCCTTGTTCCAGGGTACAATCCTATGAGCTACTATCCTCTCCAACCACCACCGAATCTTCCTGGGTATTTACATTATATGCAGACTGCTTATGGTTCTACTGGTTTGCCGACGGGGCTTCCTCCCCAAAGCCACCAATACTCGCAGGTGAATCGACAGTTACCCTTTATCACCACTTTGGATCTTCCAGATTTGTCAAGGATTTTAAATGATCCAATACGTGACTCTCCCCAATGGCCTTCTATACCCACCAAGCTACCATCGTACATTCCAAAATTCGATGGAAAAGCGGGAGAGGACCTGAAAAATCACATTATGACTTTTCACCTTTGGTGCTCATCCAACTCGTTGATGGATGACTCTATTCATTTACGTCATTTTCAACAAACCCTCACAGGTTCTGCTGCGAAGTGGTATATAGAATTTCCACGAGGTTTCTTCTCTGACTTCAACACCCTAGCTATGGATTTCCTCACACACTACCAGTTACCAATTCGTTATGACACGGGGACCGAGATTTTGACTTCTTTCAAACAAAACAAAGCCACTCATATATCCGATCACATTCATGAGTGGCAACAGAGACGATGTCGAATTAAACTCGAGCTCCTCGATCAGTTGCTGGCAGAGTGGTTCACAAAATCATTTGTGAATGACATCGGTCATGACATCTCCATGGGTGGATTAGTCACGTAAGAACATGCCATAAGTCGTGCTCAATACCTTGACCTCGTTTACTCACAAACGGGTACCCTTTACGATTTACTACCTGACTTACCTCACCCTTCCACTTTCGCCACTTCAACTACTCTAGCTACTTCACATGCATCCGATGGTGTGATTGGAACTTTCCAGGACCAACCACATTCCTCCTCAAGCGCAAACCCCAAAACTACTTCTTCTAATGTTCAAAATGCTCTGTCTCCTGCCCCTCCCACTGGCAAGACTTCTGAGGTAAATGCAGTTCAATCTACCCCAGTCGGTAAAAACAAATCCAAAAAGGGAAGGGGTAAGAATAAGGAGGAAAAAAATACTTCTCAAGCAGAGCAAACCAAAACTACCCCTGTTGACGATCGGGATAAGCACAAACCATGATACCCTTGTCTTATCTGTGGTGATGATCACTACATGAAGGATTGTCCACAACGTGTCGAGGTCACTCAGTTCCTTCAAGGAGATCCAAAACCACCTGCTCCGACCATTTTGTCCCAACCCTTTCTGTCTCAACAACAAGCTCAGTTGGTCATTCATGACCAACCCTCATCTTCTACAACATCCTATGTATTGATGTGTACTGGTGATTCAAAGAAGAACGACATTGCTCTCACCACTAGAGCCAAAGATTATTCTCCCTCTAAAGAGAAGGTTGATGATGTACCTCCTTCACTGGTACAACCCTCTCCCGCGACTCCACCTACCAATGGTCCTCTTCATCTCAAACGACCGAGCCTCAACACATTTCTTCGACCCCCCCCAAAGGGTGTCGTTCGGAAATTGGCTTTCAATCCACATGCTCGTGCTGCCCAAAACTACAACATTGTTGAAGATCTGGCCCAGGAACCTTCTGCGATGTCATCCCTTGAAGTCCTTCAAAGTTGTCCCACACAACGTAAGGAACTGTTGAAATCTATTGGTGGAATCAATCCAACAGATACAAATTTAATAATCTTTGACTTGGAAGATCACATTCCAAGGTTACCCCCTCAACTCGCGTTCCAGATCCAAGTGATTGTCTCTAACAAAAACATTTGTCGAACCGTTATAGATGAGGGTGCCTCAATGTGTGTCATGTCTCTTACTTGCTGGAAAGCCATTGGCTCTCCCCCGTTGAACGAATCCAAGAACACTCTTAAAGCCTTCAATGGATCCGATTTTAATCCCTACAGTGTCCTTCCTTCATTGCCCATCATGTTAGAAGGCAAAATGGTCCAAGTTGAAGTGGAAGTCTTCGACGCTCCCCTTGATTATAATCTTTTGCTTGGCCACAACTGGATTGATTCCATGCACACAGTTGTGTCGACCCTTTTCCATGTGGTACATTTCCCACATCAAGGGAAGGTTGTCACTGTCGACCAATTAGCCTTCTTTATTTTTGATACCCGTAATGGTAATGTACCATTCATCGCTAAAACCCCACCAGGTTATGAGAACGTCGGTGTAGGCCTTATCAAAGACTCTTCGTTAATGGGTACTTTCCCCATTCCACCGCCCGATGTTCCATGCTAGTCCGTTGCTTGAATCAACATGATCTCCACCTCAATTCATGAACTTCCTGCGTCTTACAACCCCTAGATAGTACCTGACCCTGGAGATTATCTTCGTTACGGCAATGAAATTACGTTAAGTCTGGTCAAATCTGCCTATTAGGCCATTCAATTGGCAACACCTTCTACCCCCTCTCTTGGTGAGTTGTCTCCCGATCCTTTTCATGTCATTTTTCCCACTGACGAGATGATCATGTTTGTCATGGAGGACATCCCTTGGGACGATGGACATCATCGTTCCATCCTCTTTATAGAGCAACATACCATTGAGAACTACCAATGGATATCGACCCCGTCGACCGTTGTCGTCATTTCAACTGTTCCCGGGTCCTCACATGATGTGTTTTCCGAAGGGAACTTAAGCAATATCTCACCCACGATTCCCCTCGACATATTCGTCAAACCTGGAATCATCGAAAATGTCCATATCGGAGCTTCATGTTCTTCTAATGAAGTCATCACACACACATCCCTTCTCAAAGAGTTTCATGACATCTTCTTCTGGATCTAGGAAGAAATGTCAGGTATCGACCCTGAGATTGTGATACATGAGATCAAGACATACCTCGGCGCTAAACCCATCCGGCAATGCCTTCATCCAGTTCACCCACATAAAGCGACGACTATCAAGCTCGAAGTTGATAAACTTCTTAAAGCCGGCTTTATTTATCCGGTGGCTCTCACTAACTCGGTTTCCAATCTTGTCCCGCTCAACAAGAAACAAGGCACAATTCATGTATGCGTTGATTATAGGGATATCAACAAAGCTTGTCCCAAAGGCAACTTTCCTACCACCTTCGTCGATCATATTATCGACGATTGCACCGGAAGTGAAATATTCTCTCTTATGGATGGTTTCTTTGGGTATAATCAAATCAACGTTGTTCCCGACGATCAACATAAGACTTCTTTTATTTGTCCTTGGGGCACTTTTGCCTATCAGAAACTTCCTTTCGGTCTCAAGAATGTTGGCACAACTTTTCAATGCGCTATGTCTTATGCTTTCCATGATCTCAAGCACATCGTTCAAACCTATTTGGATGATTTACCCGCTCACTTAATGTGCCGAGTCGATCACCCAACCCACCTCCGAGCCATTTTCCTTCGCTGGCGGTACTACCGTATACGTTTGAATCCTCATAAGTGCATTTTCTGCATGGAATCCGACCGTCTTCTAGGTTTTATCGTTTCACGTCAAGGGATCCGGGTGGATCCTATAAAGGTTGAGGTGATACTTAATCTCCCTCCTCCTTCTACACTTCTCCAGTTGCAAAGTTTGCAAGGGAAAGCAAATTTTCTTCATCGTTTTATTCCAAATTACGCCGAGATAACTCATGGATTTACGCAGTTACTTAAAAAGGGGTCTGAGTTCGTATGGGATACCATCGCCAACAATTATTTTGAAGCTTTGAAGTTATCCCTCACGCGTTCCCTGCTTCACTTTCCCCCCGATTACAGTCACAATTATTTCCTTTACCTTCCTGCCTCGGATTACACCATTGGTATGGTCCTCATCCAAGAGGATGATGCTAATGACGAACATGTGATTTACTACTTGAGTCGAAGTCTAACGCCTACCGAAATCAAGTATTTACATGTCAAAAAATTGGCCTTGGCTGCCGTCCAAGCCGTCCAATGCTTCCGACACTATATCCTCTCACGCAAGACCACAATGATTTCTAACTGCAAGCCTATGCAACACATTCTCACACGTCAATTTCTAGGGGGAAAATACTCCAAATGGATTGTGATACTCCAGGAGTTTGACTTGGAATTTGAAAGCGCCAAGTCTAAGAAGTCCTTAGTGTTTGCCAAGTTGATATGTGAGTTTCCCTATTTTGAAATGGAAAATGTAGCAGTTGATTTATTACCTGATGAATCCCTTTTCCTCATCAACACTGATGATCTTTGGTATGGCGATATCATTATATATCTCCAAACCCAAACTTTCTGGCCAACTTTGTCCAGTACTGAGTGACGTCGAATACGATACCAAGATCGTCAATATATTATCCTCAGGGATACTCTTTATCGTGGTCATATGTCTGGGTATGCTACTGCCCAGAAGATCTTACACGCAGGGTATTTTTAGTCTTCTTTATTTAATGACTGCATAATCATCGTTCAAAAATGCCATGCTTTCCAGACCTATAATCACAAGATATGGTCGCATCCCACTCCTCCTCACCCTGTGGTCTCCGTTGGCCCCTTTGCGAAATGGGGCATCGATTTCATGACATGTCAACCTCACTCGGCCGGGGGGCATGGTTACATTATTGTAGCCGTCGATTGCTTTACAAAATGGGCCAAGGAGATGCCAACATTTGACAACACTGGAAAGACCGTAACATTATTCATTTTTAATCACATCATAGCTCGTTTTGGTGTTCCCCAGGCCATCGTCCCTGATCACGGTAGCCACTTTTGAAACTTCATGATGTCCGAACTTACTGAAAAGTTGGGTCTTCACCATGAAAACTCAACGCCCTATTACCCACAAGCCAACGGCCAAGTCGAATCAATTAACAAATTTCTCATAACTATGCTCCGACGAATGATAGGGATTCATAAAAAAAGTTGGCACACAATGTTGTTTTCGGCATTGTGGGCTTACCAGACATCTGTCAAGTCCACTACTGGGTTTACACCTTTCTGGTTAGTCTATGGTGTGGAAGCCATTCTCCCGATTGAATGCGAGATACCCTCTTTAAAACTAGTTGTTGAACTCCTACCCAACACTTCTGCTGAAGAAGAACGTCTATTGTATATTATGCGATTAGATGAAACTCGACGCGATGCTACCCTAGTCATAGAAGCTCAGAAAAAATGTGTCAAGGCCCAATACGACAAACATGTCAAGCCTCGCATTTTCTCCGAAGGTGATATTATTATCCTTTATGAACAAGATCGAGATATGCTAGGAGCTAGAAAATTCGAAGCCATGTGGCAAGGTCCTCATATCGTTCGATGAGTTTTGGAAAAAGGAGCTTATGAGTTACTAGATTACGATGGTATCCCTTTGAGTGAACCCAGGAATGGGTTGTACTTGAAGAAGTACTATGCATAAAATCACCCGTGCATGAGTACTTGTATTTTTATTGTATCATACTTCTTGTGTGTTACTATAGCTTGATTTTGTCATTATTTAGTCTTTGCCCTTATGTGATGTTGTGTTTGATTTCCAAATGTTGGAGTCTTCACTACCCTACATTGGCTTCACTGATGGCGCTAGCTGTAGTACTCAGAACCTTGCTTCCATTGCATGGGAAATTTACGCCCCTACAAATGAACTTGTCTCCTTATGAGGTGTGTGCCTCGGTCGTGTGACCAACAATATTGCAGATTATAGCGCCGTTATCGAATTATTGGTTGATTCTATCTCACTCGGAATACGTCATTTGGTTGTGCGACTCGATTCGCAGCTTGTAGTACTAAAGTTAAGTAATGTCTATACTATTTGAAGTCCTACTTTGTTACGGGTGTATTTACGAATTTGCCTCTTGGAACGTTATTTTGATTATATTGAATATCAACATATTCCTAGATGTCTAAATACATTAACTGATGCATTGGCTAATTATGTATTAGATTGACATTTGGATCATTTATAAATCAATCACATCAATTTTCACACAACACAAGATAAACCGATAGAAGTCGTCTGTATATATAACGATCAAAAGAGTTTTTCACAAAAAGTTCTGTCCGAAGACCAAAATGTCAAAATCTGAAGCTCATAGCTTCTACAAAGTGACATCATGGATGATGTTCACGGTAACACACGACTGCCCAGGCAACTCTACGAAGCAGTGGACTCATGGACTCTAACACTCCTACTGTATGACGTTGATCTCGTCGTGGAACCTCTCCAAGAGGCATGTCTGGAATATCTACTGTCAAACCCTCTAGTTTTTGTTCCACTGCTTGATAATCCTCGGCGTATTGTGGCACTAGCGCTACCTCTCCTCACCGCTGAATAGGAGAAGTACTAGGAGGTCGGTAAGGTCCCACATCTGTGTCATCAACAATGAATTTTGTATTTAGTTTTTTGATGAACATATAAAAAACATTTGCATATGATAAAATTCACAAAAACATTTAAAAAGAAAAAAAAATTGTGTACTTCTTACCAAGTTCCCCCCACTGAGCATCCTCTGGCAGGACTAAGTCTGGATCTCCTCAGAAATCCAACCTGGCATAAGAATAATCGTCGACCATCAACATCTGTGGTCGCAGCTAGTCGAAGAAGGTATCATCATACTTGATAATTGGTCCAACTATGTGTCGGGCCATGAGATGACACCATCTCAGCATTCTGGGATCCCTGGGAGTTAGAAAATTCCACTCAACCTACAGTCTCAGTAATGGAACCCTCTCAAGAAAGAAGGACACCAACAAAGATCTGTACCCGAATTGCTTCAGGTTTCCTCATCTGCATTTGGTCAACTGCCTTTTCATGCTACGAAGCACTACATCTGCCTAGTTAAAAACCCGAGGTTCAGTACACTTTATGGAATACTGGAAGTAACTCTGTAGCGCCATGTGAGGAGTGGAGCTCCTAGCCATCCAAGCTATGGTGAACAATATAGTATGTGTTAGCGTCGGAAGTCACTCCTGGATTGCTTGCAGGAGCAGAGCTCAACACCCATCAGTTTAATGTCACGATTTTTTCATAAAGGGATGATCGAATGGAGATAAAGGCTCGAGGAGATATCACTCTAACTCGGGGACTGGATCTGGTACGTAAAGAACAAAGGAGGTCTGGAATTCTAACTTCAGCCAATGGGTTGATTAAAATATGAGTAGGTGGAGGACTTAGTAAGAAAGGTGAACAAACAACTCTGGGCAACAGGCTCACAGCGGTTTGTAGGGGAAAAACTCTGAACGCAGGATCCTCCTGGTTCAGGGCTTCAAGAAACTGAAGAGAATACTTAACTGGATCCTCCAATTCCAAGTCATTCAGCGTTAAGGAAATCATAGGAACCGATTAGAGACTCCATAACCATTACAGTGATCCATTACAACATCATCCTATAATAGCTACAACTCGACTGGATCCTCCAATTCCGAGCTACTCTAACACAGTATAACAAAGATGTAAAGAAACTGGCATTCATAAGGAAAGAAGTCTCAGAAGTCCAGAAATAACCATAAAATAGTGCTTCATTAAAGTTTTACAACCAGGATCTTTGCTCAACCATCCATGATTACAAAATGGCAAAAATGCCTACATATACTCTTCCCTCCCTCTCGCCCAGTAGAGGCGTCTCAGAATTTTCAATGGGTGACGTTTCCTCAATCAAATCTGTCCTTTGTCCCCCTCTCATACACTTCTTTAATTCAGCATGGCTCACGCCAGGGTGGTAGCTGAGCCCTTTGAATTTTGAATTGGCATGTGCAGGTTCCTCTGGCAGCTTGAAAACTCGGCGTGGCTTCCCTGAGGAGAAAAGGTACAAGGGACCCTCCAGGGCAGACTTTCAGTTGGGATCTCCATACTCTACAATAAATGAGTGATGTGAGTTTTGAGCAATCCTCTCTCTTCTTCATTAATCTCCAGCAGGTAATGGGATTTATCCCGCATCGAATCGATACCTGGGACATCATCGTGCCTTCCTGCTCTCAGGATCACTTTAAATCCCCTCTTTTGAGCCGAAGCAGATCCTTGGATTCCCTCGGGAATCACTGCTAAAACAACCCGATCCACAAGTCCTTTCCAATCCCTTCACGGCCTTCAGCACCTGACCGTGGTTATACCCGACTCTGTATCAGGGTTCGGGTTTTGCAGTTCCCGCTATCGAGAACTCCTTACCTCTCCAATCCCCGATCTGTGACGAGCTCCTTTCACGCGTGAGCCCTTCTGAGCTTAACTCCTGTCGCATATGACCACACCTCCACGACCGTGGCCTTACCCTCCTATCGGGATTACTCCTATCGGAGTTTCGACACTTGCGATGTCATGATTCACAAGTCCTCCAGACTCGCGAATCTCCGATCCCCGATGGCTCCTTCCGTGCTAGCCCTTCCGTCTCATCTCCCGCTCATATGACCTACTCCCGTGACCACAACCTTATCCCATCGGGGCTACGGGGTTCGCGAGTTCGAGATGCATGAACTCCTTGCTTCCGGGATCTCCGATATCCCGATAGCCAATGTGGGATGACACCTGTCCTCCACTACGACCCCTAACCCTATCGGGAAATCGCGTTTCAGGATATCGCGATTCCCGTTGTCATGTGCACGGAACTTTTAGTTCCCCAATCCCCGAATCTGCAGGATCTCTCGCCACGTGTCCCTACTGATGGACGGTTCTGATCCAGTCAGGAAATCACGGATCGCGATTCCTACATGTAAGAGTTTCTTACCTCCGGAAACTCGGATTTTTTTATGAACTGAACCCCGACTCTCCTCCTGATGTCTGACGCGTGTCCTGCCAAGATCAACGACTAGGATATCCATCGGTATTTCAAGACTTGAAAGGTATCAGTCCTCTTCCCCTTTGAAACCTCGATGACTCTAATATTCCGATGACTCCCCCGAGACTCCTCCTCCGCACACTAGGGCTTAACCCCGGTGCAACTTCTCGAGATCCAATGGCTGGCAGGATTTCGTCGATCTCCTCTGTAAGATTCTGACCGTCGATTTCTCCCTCCTGTTGTACCTTTGTGCCTCGATACCACAATTTTTACTAATAGTATGGAGGGTCAAATCCCATACTCCCCAAATAGCTACTTTCCCTTTCTTTCTCTCTGCCTCGGGAACACAATGTAAGCGAAAGTACTCACTCATGGACAGCCCACCACCTCTGCTACTAGTCAGGCTCACGTGGTACCCATGCCGTGATAGTCCAGTCAAAAAGTAAATGTCCTCAATATATAAGGACAGTGTGTGGACCCCTACATGGAATACCTGTTGATCAGGATCCCACATATGCATAAGGTACTCTAATAACCTGACTTGGGCCCTCATGCCCGGGATACAAAAGTACTTCAGAAGGCCACAGTTTCTCAAAGCGGCAATAGTGGGTGGATGATTTTCAGCAATGGCATTATCTTCTTCGTTCTCCCTTTCACGCCATTCCATAACCATTTTGATGGCCAAATACCTGCATAAGAAGCATAAAAAGAAAATTAATAACTCTACTCACAATTTGGTTTTCTTTCATTGAGCAAAAATTAACAATTTTTTATGCTTTGCGGTTCTCGCAGGTTCCCTTTGAGAACCTCGCAGGCTGTTGTGGGCTCACCTGCAAGAATGACCCATTCTCGTAGGTCCCATGTAGCCCACCTGCGAGAATGGCTGAGCGCAAGTATGGCTCACAAAACCAACTCAAAAATGAATTTTTTACGAATGAAAATGAAAAATAAAACCATGAAAGAGTAGAGGACAAAGAGCCTACCTCACTGTTGCTGAATACTTGTCGAATGAATGCTCGTAACTCCCGCAATCTGACACCGAACTTTGAGGGTAAAAGAGGGGTTTTGGGGCTCAAATAGTGAAAAGTGAAAATGATATGGTAAAAAGAGTTTTATTTCTTTATATTGACTTTTACCATGTTATTTAATTTTTAATAATTGTTTATTGATTAAAACATAAACCCTAATGCTCTTTTGAGTGTAACTTTTGCAGGCATAATGACTTCGATGTTCATGTACAGGGATGCAGACATAATTTTTCTTTTTTTATCACATATTTTGATTGTTTTTTATGGTTTTTGTATAAAACCTCGAGCTTGGTCTTTGTCCGTTCTCACGCTCGAAAATACATGAGAACGCGACTGAGCATACTTTTATCACTTTTTCGGGCTCAACAATGTTATACGAAAAAGGAACCCCCCTGGATTCCTCTTTAAGCTCTTTTCAGACTCTCTAAACATGAAAAGATAGCCGAGTGACCTTGCTATTTTCACGCTCGATAAATTATTTGAAGAAAGCATCTGGTGGGCAATAATTTATCTCTTTTTCGGTCTCATCAGAATATTTTACGAAAAAGGAACTGAGAGAGTTCTCTTTTAAGTGTTTTTCCAAACTCTATAATCATGAAAAACCTTCGAGTTTTCTATCTTTGGACTCGTTAAACAAACATCGACAGACCCGTAATGGGACCGAAAAACTCCTTCTTAGGGTTCGTTAAACATACTCCGAAGGACTTATCTGAAGGATAAGCTTATATCAAAAAGCATATGTTATCCTCCTCAAGCTTGCGTAAAAATAAAGAGGTACTCGCCAGAAATGGTGGGGGGAAATTTGGAAAAGGGATATGTTATCATCTTCATATTAATTGGCAGTAAGTGTCGCTCTTGAACATGACGCCCCCTATTCATTATTTGAAGCCGGTTTGGGAAATCCATTTGTCTCTCATTCGATTTGCTACAAGGTCATTCCTTGTGTCGTCTTTGAGTCAATGTTGCCAAATCATTGGTCGTGTCATTCATATGTTCAAGATAAGTTCATCTAAAACCTATATGGAGTTGACCATCTGTAGTTGTCCATTCTCTCCGTGTCAGCCTTGTGTCCAGTTCAACTTACATCATACTCTGTTTCACCTTCAAAATTTGTTACCCATTTTGTGTCATTGATGGGGGATACATCAAGGCCCTCCTGTGACGAGTTTTGTTCCGTTGACTTCAACTCATTATCCAGAAACAATACTTAGAAATTACTTGGTACCTTGGAACTTGCATGCCTCAATGGCAAGTTTCCTCACTTTTGACAGTGGGTTTACATCATTGACCCCTGATCGAAAGATTCCGTTGGATGTTCGACTTCAACTCATTCATTCACATTAATGGTTTCATCAATGACCGGTAATCAAGTGGTTTCATCAATGACTGGTAATCAAGTGGTTTCATCATTCACATTAGCCTCCCTCGCACTTGTTAATGGTTTCATCAATGACCGGTAATCAAGTGGTTTCTACCATGTTCAACTTCGACACATGTAGTCACATGGTTAGGTTCGTACTTTTGGGCGACGAGATTGAATACCCTGGATATCATCTCTTTGTCCAGTTTGTGATGGAATATGTATAAGTTGTGACACATAGATCCACTTTGTATGTCTCATGGCTATGTCGTCTTAATTGAATTTTCTCGCATAGATCCACAGTGTATTCCTGGTGGCTATGCTATATTTTGACGGCATGGATCCATAGTGTATGATTGGTGGCTATGACCTATGTCTACAATGTCATCCATCTGTGATCTGAGTATGGGAATGCCTACCTCAGAATTAATATATATGATATTTTGCAGATGCTTCATTGTTTGCAGGTTTCCGATTAGGTGTGCTCCTAGTTTCCGACACACACATGCTGCTTACAAAGTCTTTTGGCTATCACTGATTCCAGCCTCATACTTTGGGGGGCATTCTGTTACCCATGATTTTGTTCATCATGATGGTGTATTGATGATGGTGTACTCAGGCTCCTCATAACAACTTTCTCCTAAGAAAATAGACATTCATCTCTTCCCAGAAAAACATACTTTTGAAGAGAGTTCGCAGGCTGCTATTATACTAGGGTGCGAGAATGACCCATTCTCACAGGCTGCCTTAAGCCAGGGTGCAAACTTCTCGCACTGTGCTACATAGCTAGGGTGTGAACCTTCTCTAAAGCTTGAAAAAAGATGAATTCTCGATGGTTCTAGAAGGGAATATTCTAGAAGAATGGGTTGGCATTCGAATGGTTATCCTTGTACTAGATTCCCTAATATTGTGGAATCATTCTTATCCAAGTAACCATCTCATTCTCTCCTATATATTGATGGAATTCTCATGGAAAAGGTTAAGCAAGATTCATTGGAGAATTGGTGAAAGAATTGTGTGAAGGGCTTAGCTTGAACAATATCTTGGAGACTCTAGCAAGTCTATCAAGAGGATGTGATCTTCTTCATACAAGGATTGAGCAAGTGTGTGTGTTGGAGCCAAGAGCCATTGAAAGGAAGCTTGCGACATCAAGGCAATCAGGTTGTAATCTTTTACTTTCAATTAATATGATACAGTGGCATGTCCCTTTCCCATAAAGCTATTCTCACTTTATTGTGTAATTCCTTGATCATACACATAAGTTGACAGTTGAATATATTTTTCTATCTTCACTTTGGTTGGTTCGTGTTGTCTTGTTCTTGACTTCATGAGAGAACCGGAGCGATACAAAGGTATGTTACTTGTTCCTTCCTACTAGCTACTTCAATGGTCAAAACTTAGGGAAAGAGTCATGTCCTGTCCTGTTTTGTTCTAGATCCAGGTGGATCTAGGGAGATTTCTTAGTGTCTGCACCTACCGATTAGTCCAATAACACACTCAAAATTCTAAAATGGTCGTTTCCTCCAAATGTTGGTCGGGCACAATTTCTTGTGACAGCGTCGCTTCAAAAGACCCTTGTTGGTCTAGCTTTCGCCTTAGTGGTGGCGGAGGTGGCTCCAGTGTAACCGATGATAGGCCCAGAAGCCTTCGTGACTGGCGAAGATTGTGATCCTCCATTGTGTTTGAAGATCAAAGACACTCTAGGGATTTCTATTCATTCAAAAAACAACACACACTAAAAAAGTCCCTACAAGATAAAACAAGAAAACACTAAACTAATTGGAAGAACAGTTACAACAACCAACACTAGAGAAACTTACTGGTGCAAGTGAAACTCGAACACGGAAGCACCCTCTGGGTATACTTTATAAAGAATGGCCCGATTTATGTCCTAGGTACTATGGTATACCCCTGCAGTCACCTGTGTATGTGTGTAAAAAGATAGGCAACTAGGTTGCCAACATGCAAACAGTCACCAGGCGGGTACAGTCGAAAGTCGGGTAGACCACAATGAGCAGGGTATTGAGCCTGAAACCTGTCAAGGGTATTGAAATAAAGTGGTCTGGAAGACAACTAAGGACCTCGAATGGATTCGAGACCCACGAAGCTCCGTGGCAAATGCAATCGATGGAATCCCAAGACAAGCCCTCTATATGTGTTCTCCACTACGATTGGTCCAGCTTTGGAGGGGTTATTTCTCCTACCTTCCTGCATGCGACCTCGTGTTTATCCCCTATGTTAGAGGGGGGTCCCGAATAACTTTCACAATACTGGACTTTGACACTCCCGAACTCAGACTCCAATGTTTGATTTTAATGGCCTTGAAGAGTTTCCTCTCCAACCTAATTCAAGGCCCTAACCCTAAACTAGTTGATTGACCCTACAGACATAAAAAGTCTAATGAATTTTAGATTTAGCATTAATTTTTATGTCTTGTCTTAAGTCAAAGGTTATGAAAGTGAAATTTGTGATGTTTGAAAGATGAAAGAAAAATAAATAGAAAGCTGGAAACAAAAAATCTTTACTTAACTCAACTCTTAAACAACTTTTGAAACTTAAAATTTTTTCTAAGATCTTTGAACAACAAACTCAAAGTAGTATTTCACTTGACTACAAGCTACTTATGATCTAAGTAAACCATCAAGAACTTATGAAAGAAAAGACTTTTCCCTGGTTACTAATGCAAAACAACACTTTTTAACCAAACAAAGAAATAAAAGAATTTTTTTATTTATTTGAATCCTCACAAAGCAAAAAGGAAAAATATCAACAAGTCAAAACCAACAAAACTTTTGGCTTAAGAACAGATCGCAAAGAGTCACTTTAAAAATCACACACAAGAAAATTAAAATTGGACTCTAACACTTGTCTAAAAACCCTATAAAAGAAAAATTTGAGGAAAACTTCTAAATGAAAAAAGAAAGCTATTGTTGTGATCAAACCTAAGTTATTGACCGCTATGATAGGGACCCAAAAACCTGAGAGGTATAACTCTTGTCAAAGGAAAGGATGGCTGCCTCACTTTCAACAAAAATTCTCTCCACAAGCACACTGCTGACAGTTCAACAACAAGCGCATGCACGCAAGCTATGTAAAGTCAGAGCGCGTGTACACGCATGCTGGCCTTATACAAGCTGCGTGTGTATCTGAAACTCTGAGACAAATGAAAATCCAAGAAATACATCCCAGGTAGAGACTTCTGGTACTGAGAATGAGAATCTCTTGAAGACTCAGACACTTACTTTAACATAAAAAAGAAAACAATTCAAGGAAAACCTCATAGAACAAACCAATCTGAGGTGAAACCTAAGCTATAGAATGAAAACAACAAAGAATAGAAAGAGTTCAAGAAAACCCCCAAGAAGAACTAATTCTGACAGGGAAGAGGATGATTGCCTCTCTAAAATAAATTTTCTAGAATCATACACGCGACTGACACTTCCTTAGCTAGCATGTACATGCAGGCTGTGAGAATGTAGGGTGGGGGTACACGCATGTAGACCTTACACAGGCCGCGTGTACCTCTGTGGGTCTCGGAAAAAAAATACAGTCAAGAAAATAAATAGAGATAACTTGTATGGAAGATCATAATCTCTGTTAGCTCAGACTTTTGCAGAAACTTTAAAAACAAGAAATGAAACCAGCTCTTAAAAATACCCAAAACATATTCCCAGAAACCCTAGAGATTTCCCCATTATGGTTGCCAATTTTGTTGTGAGTGGGAAATCCCTCTACGGACTAGCACTTAGGGCTTTATTATGCATGCAGAAAAGACCTAAAGATTTTTACTTTCTACTATCATCCCGGACCTAATCCCCATTATTCTTAAGAAAATACGTAGTTAAGAAGATCAAGTGAGCATACCTTATTTTGGTCGTTTGATATCGATCCTTCTTCACGCTTGATCGCTCTTTGACTACATATCTCCTCCCAAGGCTGACCTACATTCACACAAAGAAAAAAAATAACTCCACATGCATTTGATAAATAGATTAATGGGTTAGAGATTCAATCAACATGTATGCAATAAACCATGAAAACCTCATATGGTGGGACAGGAAGAGTATTTCTTTATTATTAACTTCAACAAATCAACTTACAATGATGAAGTCGGCCACTGCTCCATGAACCTGGTCCTAGGATTCTCTTCAACTGTTCTCCAACTTCTTTTCTCTATATTTCTCTTTGCACAAGGATGGCTAAAGGGTTGGGACAAAGGGAATGCACAATCGGGTATAGTTTCTTTACTATGATTCTCCTCTTCCAAATGGGACCCCTAACCCTTATTTTATAGGCTATAATAAGCTAGGTATTTGGTTGAACCCTCGGCCATGCATGGTCGAAAGGTTTAGTTAACTCACCCAAAGCTCTGTGTTCCATCAGGAACTTTCCTTTTTTCGTGCTTTTGTAGGTACATGTGGGCTATTTTGGGTCAGCTAGCGTGTACATGCATGCAATAATGGAGAAGTACGCATGGGCCTTTATAAAAGGTGTTTTTAAGAAGAGTTGTTCATTAGTGTTTTGGTAAAGAAGGAATCTGAGATGGCCTGATGCCAAGTAAGCATGTCTGGTGCAAATTAGGGTTATAACACCTGCTTGGGAGCATCCCATTTAAATACCATATCTCCCAGTTGTAAATCCTCTTTCTTGACCCTCTTTTCAAAGACCTGCTTGACCTTATGCTAATGATTGTGAGTTATGTTCATTACCTGATCCCTGGTCTACTGCACTTCCACCATTTGATGGATTCTTCTGACCATATGATCTGGCTCTCCTTCATACTCTTGAAATAATTTTACTTTAGGTAGAGCTAGATGAGTGGGAAAAACAACTTCTTTCCCATAAACAAGTTGAAAAGGGGAGGTGCCCAGGGATTTCTTGGTTGTCACTTGGTCATCCCATAGAGAGAATTTGAGTTTTGAGTCCCAGGCCTTTTTATTATCTTCCAATAATATTTTAATGATCTTAATCAGGATTTTATTAGATAACTCTTCCAGTCCATTTCCTTGTGGATAATAGGTAGTGGAATGAACCAGTGAAATATCAATCTACTCATAGAACCTCACCAGAGGCTCAGACCTGAAATATGTAGCATTGTCAATGACAATTCTGCTAGGGAATCAAACCCTGCTATGATATCCTCCATGAAGCTAATGATAACCTTGTGTGAAGCACTCCTAGTGGGGATAGCTTCTATCCACTTGGTAAAATAGTCAGTTACAGTCAAGATCCATCTGTGTTGGCCTCTTGAGGAAGTATGAATATCTTCAATGAAGTCCAACCCCCATTGTTGAAAGGGTGTTGTATCTACTACAAGTTTTAGTGGCAGAGATTTGAGTTGCTTCTTTCCTGAGAACCTTTTGCATTTGATGCAGGCTCTCACCTCTCTGCAGACATCAGCGAATAAGTTGGGCTAGTAGTACCCAGCCCTGAGAATATTGTGGGTTGTGGTATTCTAGAAGTGGTGTCCCCCATAGAGGCTGCTATGGAAGTCAAATGTCACTTTCTGGGCCTCCTGTGGGTTCAGACACCTCGGAAACACCCCTAAAGGGTCTCTCTAGTAAAAGGCTTGGTCAATAAGGAAATATTTGAATTCTTTGAGATTTAAACTCTTTCCTTACTCTTCCCTATTTTATCAGGGGGGATTTAATTCTATAATAAAAAATATGATATCTCTATACCAGGTGCACTCTGCTAGTGGAGGACTGTCTGGAGGATTGCCATTAGAAAATTCAGCCTATTGATTTCTTGAGCAACCATCGATGAATTTAACCCCCAAGGCTTTGCAATTTGATTCAGCCAGTAGCTTGGCTAAGCCCTACCCTTTAACCAACTTGGTTGGCTTAATCTCTAGGTCAAACTCAAGGATCTTGGTAATCCACTTGCTTATTTTTCTGTCTATGTCAGGATGAACGAGAATGTCCTTCTGTTAAGAACCAAATATCAATATAGCATAGAAAATCCTCAGAAAAAGTACTCAACTCCTTGAAAAGGAGATAATTTCATATAATAAGCCTCTTCGAGGGGGCAACCTCCTTTTACCCCACTTAAATGTTCAAGTACAAGATGATTCAAAATGAAAATGTCTCCTTGGTATA
>JZKD02S2164842.1:672488-684521 GCA_000966675.3 Picea glauca
GGGGGGGGGCGTCTGAAATTGAATTTGGACTGAAGATCTGGGCATGCATATTATGACTGCCCATATCTACATGTTGCATAATCCAAAGCGCTTATGCACCCTCGACTTAGGATAAGTGGGTTTTTGACCCATTCTTTGCCATTTTTTTGTCGAAGGGGACACTTTATAGGAAAACACCTCGCATACAAGATTATCTGCTAACAACTGGTTAGGCCAAGTCGAATTTGTAGTTGGTTGATTCTGCCTGGCAGGATTTGCAGTGGTCTAGTTTGGCCAAGTGGGATTTGCAGGTGGGTATTGTTGGGGATGCCAATTTTGATTAGTAAACGGTTGGCCCTGCCATGCATTACCATAATTTTGTTGTTGATTATATTGTCCAGAAAATAAAGGGGAAGGGTCCTGAAGTGTATTTAGAGGTCGATTCTGGCATTGATGACACTGAGCCATTAGATATAATGGATTTGTTTATTCTTCCACTTCTCTAAAGACAAATTTTAGTCTAGGGAGTGATGGGAATTGTTCTGTGTCATGATCCTTGGCGCAGATAGCGCAAACCCGAACCACATCCAAAGGGAAATCCCTTGGACCATGTTTTCATCTGCATCTATGGAAAAATATGGCCAAAGTTTGTTCTGCTTCTGTTTTTTTTCTGTTTGGCCTGCAATACATCCAATTGTGTAGTTAGAGTGCTCAGAATAACTGTTTTGAAATTTTCTAAGAGATTACCAACTTCATCTCGCATAACACCCTCGCTGGTAGTATTGTTACTTCTGGTGAGGGAAGTCCACATTCCTGATCTTGTCTGTGTGCTTCCTCATGAGCACCTGATACACAATTGAATGTTGTTATCATAAGTTTCTTGATAAATGTCACCCTTCCCCATTAGATTCAATGTTTCTACCCATTCATCTTTCATACCCTTAATTAAAGTTGCCTTAAGTATTTCACCTGGTAATGTGCCATAGGGTGATATTTGTAAATTATACTGAAATCTCTTAACATATTCTTCTAATGATTCATTTTCTTTTGTAGTCATTTGAAAGATTTCATCTTTTAGATCTCTAGTTCTACAATAATCTTGATATTTTGTCAAGAAGGCCTATTTCATCTCATCCCATGAGTTTATAGTTCTGCCTCCTAATCCGATAAACTAGCATAGAGCTTCTCCTTTCAAAGTGGAGGGGAACAGTTTTAATTTTTGGGGTTCAGAGGTGTAATCATGTCCTCTACATAGGACATCAAACTCGAATAAGAATGCATCTAGGTCTTCTAAGATCAATCCATGGAAGGTTGCCAGGTTCTGTAGACGAATTGCCTTCATGGGGGCATTGGAAATTGGATCAACTATCGGATATTCCAATGTGGAAGTTTGGGGACGTTGTTGATTTGGTTGTGCCATTTGATCGAAAATGTGCTAGAAATCTTCATGGATTTCTTGATCCAGTTATTTTATTCGAGGTGGTTGATTATCTGACCCTCTAGGGGATTTGATTTCACTCCCTCGATCTGGGATTTTAGGTATGCCTTCTTCTTTCATAGGAGATTCAGGATCAGGGGGTGGTGATGGGTCTGCCTTGGAAAACCCGTTGGTTTCTCCTTCTCCTTCCTCCAGATTATGAGAATTTCCCTCTTCTAAAGGGGTGAGAGGTGGAAGATATGTTCTCTAAAAGATTTTCTCAGTCCCTTCAGTTTTGATGTGAATCTCAGCGTGGGCTGCAGTTGGTGAGACTTCTACCTGAGGGATTTGGGTAGATCCTTTCCTAGGTCCAACCAAAGCTTGAGATTCCACTTTTCGAATGATGTCGTCTATGAAAGTGCTTCTCTGAGGGCGCACTGGGCCCTGGGATTTGGTAATTTTTGGTGGGGGTTTTGTTTTTTCAAGATCTTTCTTCTTAGTCATACACACTTCATGCAAAAATAAATTCAAGAAAGAAACCACATATGCAACCTATTAATGCATCAGCTGGAGGTAGGCGTTGGCATAAGAATATTACTTATTTCCTGCATAGGTTCTTACCTTTCGTCTTCAATACCTCATTCTCCAGAGGCACAATCTATGCTACCTTTAACATTCTCCTCGGTAACGGTGCCAAAATGTTGGGCTCTAAAGATGTCCTAAAAACAACCTTAGTTTAACATTAATTTATAAACCCGAGGATTCATCTTTTATCTCAAGAACATCACCAAAGTCTATCCAGATAGCTTGTAGAGGCTAAAATTGCGTAGCTAAAGAAAACCTGAGTTTATCCACAATCAAGTTCCTCAAATGTTCATTTAAAGATTCTAATTCTAAGATCTTATTTAATAGAATTGAAATCTGATTACTTTCATGCTATGAATGAAAAGGAACTAGCTAATCTGCTGAATTCATTTAACTAAGAAGCAATGACTAAATCTAAGTAAAAGACTTGCAGAATTAACTATTAACTATGAATCGAATTACTGGAAAGGAAATAGTGAATTACTCTAATGGAAAGAAACTACAATTGTAATCTAATCATAAGGAACAACAGACATAATTGAATGGAAAGGAACAACAATTGTAACCTATTCGAAAGGAACAAAAAATGCGAATCTAAGTAAAAGGAACAACGTGTATGAAAATGTGAGGAATTGTCAAGCAACAAGCTACAATAATGGAAATTGGAATCAACAATCATTAACACTCAAGAGAAATGTCTATCTTATGTATGCAAACCATATGAAATCATTAACACACTTGTGCATTCGTCTTAACTATTGTGAAAGATAATTGAATCGTAAAACATGAATCAAACTGATACAGTTACAGCTGAAACAATAGCTCCTTTAGACTGGGCCCATGGTCCTTAGAAGCATTTCTACTAGAAACTCAGTATGTAGAAATGGTGAAAACGATCAAATCTTTTATTAACTTCATAGCTGGTAGATCATTCACAAAAACTGCTTACGCAGAGTAAGTCTAAGTCTGAATTACTTGAACGCGATTCTTTTTTTTTGTCTTTTAGGATCTATTATCCTCTTTATATATAATAATCTAATTAAATCAAGCCATCGTGAGGATCGAAAGATCCTCAGGATTGCTTTACTATTATAAAATTACAATATAGAAAACTGAATCATCTTTAAAACTTCTTTGTGCCAAAAGTCTTTAACCTCCAATGGCTCATGCATCTTCAAGATCTCCTTTGTTATTTCAATTTTGACAATATTTAACCAATCCTATAACAAAATCAAACAATTCTAGCCGTATTTAGAAACTATTCAACATGACTTCAATAATATCGCCAGAAGACATATTAATCATTTTCTATCCTATTTACCCCTAATTAATAGAAAAGGAAATCAATATTGTATCATGAACTGTGGGAATAAGGAGGATATTTGTACCTTTTTCATAACCCAATAGTGTGCAGGAAGAAAAAGAACATGCCATAGTGGCCCTGAAGCAAGCACAAGAGGAAGTCATAGAGAAACGTCGATTTGTGCAACAGGAGAAGGACAACCTCCAAACCAAGTTCGAAGAGGATAAAGCGCAGTTCTAGAAAGAGAAAGAAAAGCTTCTCGCGAAGAAAGGTTAGAGTTAAAGAAGCAGTCAAAAGAGATTTGTGCTCCGTGACAAGATTAGAACAGGTATAAGAAGACCTAGTTGAGAGTCAAGTAGTGAATCTTGTTGAAGCCATTCAACAACTTCAACAGAGGGTAGCAGAATTGGAGTTACAAATAGTACCAACCACTCTACGGGAAGTGCTAGACTAGCGAGAAGAAATTGCCCGAAGCCCATTCCAGAGAATCAAGGCATTAGCCTTGGAATGTAAACAACTTAGTAGTTGAAGTGCGTAGAATTCTGAACTTCTTACCGAGGACCCTGAAATGAAGACACTGGAGTCGTAGCTCCAGGAGGAAAATAAGAAAGAAACAACAGTACAAGCACAACTGAATCCCTTGTCAACAATTGAGCGAATTAAAAGATCCTAGGAATAGTGCATGGCTCAGCAACAAGTCCATGCCATACAGAGAAAATTCATGGAAGTGACTTAGAGGATCCAACCCATGTAGGATGCAGCTTGCCTACATTTTGAGGATATTGAAGGATGAGGAGAAGAACTAGAACAAGCAGTCACTACCGTCTAAAAATTCTTGGAAGGACCTATGACCGAGGAAGTTATTCAGGAGTTTTCCCAGTAGGAGGCCTAGGCGAAGCAGCAGGTCGAAGTAGCTCGATCCAAGATCGAGGCATTTGAAGCAGAGTTACCTAGAGAAAAGTGACTCGAGATGAGTCACAAGTGAGTGTTGGGGGTCTGTTGGTGCTTGACCAAGTTTTGGAGAACCTTGATCATGTTTGACCTCTTTTGGGACTTCGATGGGCTGATCGAAAGTGGAGCACAAGTCGAAGCGGAGATCAGATGATCTCGGCCCATTTTACGGAAGTTTTGGGATTAGGGTTTATGTAATGGGTATGGGGATGTCGGCCCATGGGTTTACCCATGTTAGGCCCCTTTTGTAATGTATAAATAAGTAGCTAGGTGATGTAAGAAAGAGAGACCTAGCTAGCCAATGAGCTAAGTGAAGATAGTTGTAAATGCTTTGTGCATACTATGTTGAGATCTTGCAAAGATAAGTGCAAGTAGTTGTAAGAATTTGGTGTGTGGACTATGTAAGGAGGCTTTGTGTTGTGACCTAAATCAGGGAAGGAGGATCTGGCAAGGTGCGCGCAGATCTCTTGTCCTATGTGGATTTGGGTTTTTTGGCTTTGTGCATGTAAGAAGATTGATAAAAGATAATAAACAAGATAAGAGTTGGTGGATGTAGCCCCACACTGGGGTGAACCATTTATATCTTGTGTTATGGTTGTTTTGTGCATTATGGTTATTATATTGTTCAGATGATTTAAGCTTAGTGTAGTAATGAATGTTTAGATGAATCTGGTATGATAGCTTAGTGCCTAGTGATGTGAATGAATGCTAGATCTGATCTCTTCCATGTGATAAGTTCATAGATGTGTTATATCTGGTTGAATATTGTGTTGTTCTGTAATTAGGGTTTGAATATATGATGTGAATAAGGGTTAAATACTGATGAATGTTAGCTGATAAGTGATTTGTTAGAGTGGTGTAATCATAGATTTGTGTCCCAACTACATTGCAGACATTTGAGTCTTGAAACCACCCCTACCTCTACCTCAAGTGAGACTTCATTTGCTTCACAGGTGTTGCCGAAAGGGCCGGTAGTTAAGGTTTTTTTGGTGCACTGCTGAAGCGTTGAAACCTGGGTCTGCCCCTGTGCCAACAAATTTCTTAACACAGTACCAATTACCAATACGATACGAGACAGGAACTGAAATTTTGATTTCATTTAAACAATCCTCTTCCACTCACATTTTTTATCATATTCATGAGTGGAGGAGGAGAAGACGCTTAATCAAAGTTCCCCTTCCTGATCAACTATTGGCTGAGTGGTTTACTAAGTCACTCATTGGTCCTGTAGCCCGTGATGTGGCCATGGTTGGTGTTGTCACTGAAGAATAGGTGATTAGTCGTGATTTGGATCTTGTTTATTCACAAACAGGCACACTCTATGACTTGATCCTTGATTCTCCTCGTCCATCTATGAATCCAACCCCAACACCTCCAATAGCTTCTCATCCTACTGATGGTGTGATTGGAACTTTTGATGTTGAGATTTAGTCTACACAAGCCAGTCATACAAATCCAAAGTCTATTACTTTTAATGCACAAAATACTCCTACTCCTACTCCTTCTCCTAGCAAAACTTCTGAAGTTAATTCGTTTCAATCTACACCTACCATGAAAAATCAAAATAAAAAGAAAGGGAAGGGTAAGAATAAGGAGGAAAAAACAATAATCAACAATTTGAGAAACCAAAAACCCAGCCTGTTGATGACAAAGACAATTTAAACCTTGTTATCCTTGCCTTATTTGTGGTGAGGATCATTATACAAAATATTATACATGATGTGTTGAGGTTACTAAGTTTCTGCAAGGGACCAGGAAACCTCCTACACCCATCATCCTGTCAGAACCATTTCATTCTCAACAGCAAGCCCAATTGGTCATTCATGATCAACCTTCTCCCTCTACCACGTCTTATGTACTTATGTGTACTGGTGACTCCAAGAATAATGTATTTGTAGTCACAACTAGAGCCAAGGATTATTGTCCTTCGAAACATAAAGTTGATGATTCACCACCTATGTTGGTTCAACTTCCTCCAATTTAACCTCCAAATGGTCATCTTCATCTCGAACGATCGGGCTTAGATACAGTTCTTCATTCTCCTCCCAAGGGAATTGTTTGGAAGTCATCATTTAATCCTCACGCATGTGCTACCAAAAACTATAGTATTGTATAAGATCTTGTGCGAGCACCCTCTGTGGTGTCAGCTCTCGAAGTCCTTCAAAGTTGTCCTACTCAACGTAAGGCATTGTTGAAGGATATTGGTGGAATTGATCCTACTGATACCAATTTGATAATAATTGACTTGGAAGATCATATTCCAAGGTTTCCTCCTCAATTAGCGTTTCAAATACAAGTTTTTATAAAAAATAAGAACATTTGTTGAACCGTTATTGACGAAGGAGCCTCGACTTGCATCATGTATGTCACTTGTTGGTAAGCTATTGGCTCTCTTTCCCTTACCGAGTTGCACAATACTCTTAAGGATTTTAATGGCACAGGGTTTAAACCTTATGGTGTTCTTCCTTTGTCATATATTATGTTAGAAGGTAAGGAGGTTAATTTCAAGGTTGAGGTCTTTGATGCATCTCTTGATTACAAAGTTCTACTTGGCCGTAGTTGGATTGATTCCATGCACGCAGTTGTGTCTACTCTTTTCTGTGTGTTACGTTTCCCACACCAAGGAAAAATCATTAATGTTGATCAACTAGACTTCTTTAATTATGATTCACGTACTAGAAACATACCTTTCATTTTGAAAACACCTCCTGATTATGAGAATGTCGGCGTAGATCTTTTAAAATATTCAACGTTAATGGGTACATTTCCCATTCCACCACCCGATATTCCTCCTCCTTTTGTCACCTCGATTAACATGATATCAACCTATGTTAGTAAAACCCCTGAGTCTTATGACCCATGGATAATACCTAGCTCTGGTGACTTTATTCATTACGGCGACTGAATACCTTTGAGTCCAATAGAATCGACTTATCAAGTTATTCAATCGAAAACTCCTTCTCCTTGTTCTCTCAGTGATACATCTCCTGATCTGTTTCATGTAATTGTTCCAACTGATGAGATGATCATGACAGTCATGTCTATGGAAGATAATCCATGGGACAATGGGAATCATCACTCTATTCTCTTCCTAGAATCTAAGACCATATATAGTTACCAATGGATTTCGACTCTGTCTACCATTGTTGTTATTTCCTCTGTTCCTGAATCAATAGACGATGTTTTGTATGAAGGGAACTTGGGTAATATTTCATCTACCATCCCTCTTGATATATAGATAAAACCCGGGGTCATGGAAAATGTTCATATCGGTACCTCATGTTCTACTGATGAGGTCCTCACTTATAAATCCCTTTTCCAAAAAATTTGTAATGTATTTTCCTAGAGTTATGAAGAAATGCCTCGTATTGGTCCCGATATTGTTGTACATGAGATTAAGACTTACCCAGATGTTAAACCCATTCGACAGAGACTTTTCCCAATACATCCACACAAATTTGTTGCTATTAAGATGGAGGTTGAAAAATTTCTTAAAGTTAATTTTGTCTATCCTATGGCTTTGACCGATTGGGTGTCCAATCTTGTTTCGGTTAACAAGAAACAAGGCGTGATCTACATTTTTGTATATTATAGGGATATAAAAAAATCTTGTTCCAAATACAATTATCCAACCCCTTTCGTTGACCATATTGTTGACGACTGTGCCGGGAGTGAAATCTTCTCCTTGATGGACGGTTTCTTTGGCTATAATCAAATCAAGATTTTTCCTGCGGATCAACATAAGACTGATTTTATTTTCCCTTGGGGAACCTTAACATACCATAAACTACCTTTTGGTCTAAAAAATGATGGTGTGACTTTTCAGTGCGCTATGTCTTATGATTTTTATGACATTAAGCACAATGTACAACCCTATCTAGATGATCTCCTAGTGCATTCTATGCATCATCAAGATCACCCGACACATCTATGGGCCATTTTCCTACGCTGTCGTTATTATTACATACGATTGAATCCATGCAAATGTGTTTTTTGTGTGGAGTCTGGATGAATTCTTGGTTTTATCGTGTCTATACATGGGATTAGGGTATACCCCTTGAAGGTGGAGGCCATTTTCAATTTACCTCCTCCTTCCACACTACGCCAACTCCAAAGTTTGCAAGGGAAGGAAAATGTTTTACATCGATTCATTCCTAATTACATTGAATTAACAAAAGGATTTACTCAGCTTATTAAGAAAGGTTATAATTTTGTATGGGATGACACTTCCAACAAATCCTTTGAAGATTTAAAACTAGCCTTAACCCATACACCACTTATGTTTCCACCTTATTATAGTCGAGATTATTTCTTGTACTTAGGTGCTTCAGAACCTACCATTTCTATGGTTCTAGTCCAATAGGATGATTCACATGATGAACATGTTATATACTATTTGAGTAGGAGTCTCACGACCACCAAAACCAAATATTTACATGTGGAGAAACTGGCCTTGGCAACTATTCAAGTTGTTCAACATTTTCGTCACTACATCTTATTACGCAGAACCACAGTCATTTCCAATTGCAACCTTGTGAAACACATCCTTACTCGACAATTGATGGGGGGAAAGTACTCTAAATGGATAGTTATTCTCCTAGAGTTTGATTTGGAATTTGAACGCACCAAGTCAAAGAAGTCTTTTGTTTTTTTCGAATTGATATGTGACCTTCCCTCTACTAAAATAGAAACTGTGATAGAAGATTCCTTGCTTGATGAATATCTCTTTCTTATCAGATCTTACAACTTATGGTATGGATATATTATCATTTATATCCAAACCCAAAATTTTCAGCCCGATCTTTCTAGTACAGATCATCGTCGTATCTGGTATCAAGCCCATCAATACATTATCCTTGGTGATACCCTTTACCGTTGTGGTATTGATTCCATATTTCGATGATGTCTCACCTATGATGAAGCTGGGAAATATTTGAATGAATGTCACTCTGGAGGATGTAGAGGTCATATGTCTGGGTATGGCACTGCCCAAAATATCTTATGAGTTGGTTATTTCTGGCCTTCATTATTTCTGGATTTCATTACTGTCATCCATAAATTCCATGCTTTTCAAACCTACAACAATAATATTCGATCTCACCCTGCTCCTCTTCACCCTGTAGTTTCTATTGGTTCATTCGCTAAATGTGGCATTGAATTCATGATATTTAACCCTCACTCATCTGGGGGGCATGGATACATCATCATAGCTATATATTATTTCACTAAGTGGGCCAAGGCAATGCCTACGTTTGATAATAATGAGAAAACTGCAGTGTTATTCATATTCAATCATATTGTTACTAGATTTGGTGTCCCTCAATCCATTGTTACTGATCACAGTATTCATTTTCTCAATTTTATGATGTCTGAGCTTACTGAGAAGTTGTGTCTTTGAAATGAAAACTCAACCCCTTATTATCCACAGGCCAATGGCCAGGTTGAAGCAATCAACACAGTTCTCTCTACTATGATTCGATGGATGGTAGGAATTCACATGTCAAGTTGGCATACGATGTTGTTCTCAACATTGTGGGCCTATCAGACATCCATTAATTCTACCACGGGATTCACACCTTTCCAATTATTATATGGTATTAAACAATTTTTCTGATTGAATGTGAAATCCCATCTCTGAAACTAGCTGTCAAACTTCTCCATAACACCTCAGCTGAAGAGGAACGTCTTTTGTATTAGATGCAATTATATGAGACCCATCATGATGCTTCCTTAGTTATTGAAACTCACCAAAATCATGTCAAAGATCAATATGACAAGCATGTCAAACCATGTGTTTTTTTTGAAGGTGATCTAGTTCTTCTTTACGAGCAAGATCGTGATTTACTAGGGGCCGGTAAATTCGAGCCAATGTGGCGGGGTCCTTATATTGTGAAATGAGTGTTGGAGAAAGGGGCTTATGAGATGGTGGATTATGATGGAATTCCTTTGAGTGAACCCAGAAATGGGCTTTACTTGAAGAAGTACTATGCTTAAATCATTTTTGCATGAGTGTTGTGTATTTTTAGTGTATCATACTCTTGTGTGATTTTTCATATTTGGTTTCTCCCTTCAGCTTCTTACCTTGCATTATTCTTGGTTTCCATATGTCAATGTCTTCACTACCCTATATTGGATTCGATGATGGTGCTAGTAGCAATACTCAAAACTTAGCATCTGTTGCTTGGGAAATCTATGCACTTATGGATGAATTGATCAGTCTACATGGTGTTTTCCTTGGTCGTGCATCTAACAATATCGAGGAATACAATGCAATTATTGAGTTGTTAACTTACTTCATTTCACTTGGAATCTTTCATATTATTGTATGATTTGATTCACAGTTAGTATTACTAGAATTGAGTAACGTTTATTCCATCCAGAGTCTTTCTTTGTTAAGGGTATATTTATGAATTCGCCTCTTGGAACGTCATTTTGATTACATTTAATATCAACACATTCCTAGATGTCTAAATACATTGACATATGCATTGGCTAATTATCTGTTAGACATACATTTGAGACATTTATAAATCCAATCAAACTTTGTACAAAAACAAGTAAGACGGTAGGAACCTTATACTTATAACGATAAAAGTTTACAAAAAGTATTTTGTACGAAGACCAAAATATAAAAAATGTGAAGCTCATGGCATCATGTACTATTAGCACATGGGTAGACCTAGGGTTCAACACTTCAACAATGCATCAAAAAAACCCTAACTACCAGCTCTTTTGGCAACACTTGCAAAGAAGATGAAGTCTCACTTGAGGTAGAGGCAGGGGGCGGGGGGGATTGCAGGACTCAAGTGTCTACAACCTAGCTGGGAAACAGATCTGTGATCAAAACACTTAACAGATCACTTAGCCAACAATATGAATTAGTTATTAAACCTTATTCATAGTGCAGGTTAAACCCTTATTACAGATTAGCACAAGATCTAGCCCTTAAAACCTATTAGCACATAGCATAAGCTCAGATCTAACATTCATTCACATCATAAAGCACTAAGAATTCAGAGATCTATATATCAAGAATAGTACACTAAGAAAATAGATATAGAAATAACATGAACAACAATGCACAAAGAACATCGACACAGGATATACGTGGTTCACCCCAGTGTGGGGCTACATCCACCAACTTCTTCTTCTTCTTCTTTATTAGTCTTCAAGCTTCTTACATTCCTCTGATCCTGTGCACAAAGCCATAGAGCCTACTCCACAAGGGACAAGAGATCTATGCGCACCTCGATAGATGCTTATTCCATGAATCAGGTCAAGGCACAAAGCCTTACATAGTCTATCTGTACAAAGAACTTACAAAACGCTTACACTTAGCTTTGCAAGTCTTAATAAATTCTCATGCACTAAGACAAATAGTCATGCACTAAGTCGATCAATGACTAGTAACTACTTATTACATCACTTAGCTACTTATTTATATGTTACAAAAACTCCTAATCATGGGTAAAACCCATGGGTTGACATCCCATACCCGTTACATAAACCCTAAAATCCCAAAAAGCCCACAAAAAGGGCGAGATCCCACGATCTTCGCTTCTCTTGGGCGCTCTGTCTTCGACCAGCTTATCGAAGTCCCAAAAATGGTCAAACATGACCAACGTTTCTTCAAAACTTGGTCGAGGGCCAACATTCCCCCAACACTCACCTGTGACTCATCCTGAGTGTTGGTCACTATAATTGCTTAATTAATTTTAAACAACCAAGTGAAACATAAATTATCAACCCAGGGAAGTCTTTTGTTTCAAAGATAGCTGCGCACTATATATGCTCAATT
>JZKD02S2164842.1:684531-697074 GCA_000966675.3 Picea glauca
ATGTACCTTGGAATGATCAAGTGGAATGATAATATAAGTCTAAATATAGGTGATGAAGGGTATAATCATGGCAAAAAATATGGGCAAAAAGGGTACAATATATGGTCCTAACACTGAGTAACTCTGATCTCGGTAATACCGCTTCAAAGGCATCAAGCTTAGCTCGAGCTTCCTTGACTTGTTTCTTTGCCAGAGCCTCCTGCTCGATGAACTACTGAACTAATTTCTCAGTGACAGACCCTTCCAAGCACTATTCCACTGTTGCGACCACCTGTTCCAACTATGAGCCTTGTCCCTCGATCACTTCAAAAAGTGTGCAGTATTCATTCTACACTGGATGGAGTCTATGTGTCACCTCCATAACACTTCTCTGGATGGCAGTGACCTATTGCTGGATTGTGTAGAACTTTACTAGTGGCTTGTATGTGTGCAAAGTTTTCGAGGTCATTCAGGGGAATGATTCAATGGTGAGTTTGAGTTGTAGGTAGTAAGCATGGAACACCGCATTTGATTGCCACTGCTTCTCCATATCACTCACATACCACAAGGTTTTGAACCTCGTGGCCAATGGCTCTAATGGTCAACTTCAGAGAATGTGGCTCCCTCCGACATCTCGCAAGTGACAAATTATATGAGAATCAACAACCAACTGAAGTGAAATTCATAGCCTTGGTCCTGCGATTCACGACAGTCCTTCACTAACTCATTGAAAAGGTAGCTCACCCAATTCATCTGCATTCCTTCGACACACTTCCCTACAAGGTCAATTACAAACCCCATGACTTGCGTAGGACGATTCTTTCTAACGAGCTTTCCCACTATCAGTTGACAAGGTAGGTGCACTGCGCCATCCTGGATGGAGGATACCTTGTAGCATCACTTCCCCTTCTCCACATCACCATATACCTCCTTGATCCTCTGTGCCAGGTAGCGATCTGTAGCCTTCCCTAGGTAGAATTATTGAGGGTTCGGTCCCTGCATTCTTAATCCAATGATCAAGTGGATTAGCGTCGGATCCACAGTCACGCACCTATCTAACCAGAGATAACCTCCATGGTAGAACAACAGGAGGATTTCAACGCATGAATTAACCTCCCGATGTCTACCGAAGTGGGGGATATTAATCATGTTTAGGATCATCAATCTCACAATCTCCTTCATCCATGATTGGGGGACTATCTTGGGCTTCTTTCTAGTCATCTTTGTTAGGTACCTATGCGATGCGAGCATTGCATAGTTATTTCGGTCTCCAAGGTTGAAATCACTGACATTGAGAGCTGGGATCAGCCTCAACTATGGTCCAACTACGTGTATCCCCTTCGAGAGGTATGTAGTGATCAGCCTGTACTTGAAGTCATATGGGACATTGTCACGACTGACCGTTCTAGCCAAAGGCGGGATGTAGTCATGCAAGACTGATGGGATCTTCTTCGCATTCGCCAGATCGTCGTGGTACTTGCTTCTTTTCTCAGTCGCAGTTCAGTTAGACTGACGTGCAGTCAAGGGGGATGCTTGCAATCTACTCGTCGACAATGCCTGTATACCTACAGACATGAATTTCTTAGTCATGAGGTCAACAAGTATCTCTTCCACAGACTTCTCTACTACACTATGATCACCCAACATTCACACTTGTAATAAAATAACTCGGGTAGGAGAACAGATACTCAAGGTAATCGAATCGATGGCAAGGTCTAGACAACACAATGTAGTATACAATTACTTCTCTATTATCTCGGATATCTCGGTTTGCAAAAAGTGGTCCTGGCGCAATGTCCGATGGGTTAAATAAGAAACATCGTAACAGATTCCTCCAATGGGAAGGAATTCCTCATTCAATGTGATTCCATCCGTTATGGTGCGGTATCAACGGTCCAATGGAGATCTTTCCGGAAATAACTATGTTTCTATCCATTCCAGAGTGTCATTCTAATGGTCAGGATGCATCCAATGGTCATATAGATTCACTGTGGCGAAGTGTCATTCTGCATTGTTCTCCTATTCTGGCGAGGTTCAAGTTCGCCAAGCCTTCTTTCTGCGAAGTCTTCTCTAGATATTCCTGTTGTTTTTCTAACTTTTCTTTCTTCTTACTGATCTTTCTGGCCTTCTTTCCTGTGATCTGAGTCGCTGGATTCCTCTTTCCATTTTTACTCTACTCTACTCTTAGCGTGGCAACTTTGCACTACTGAGGGTCTTTCAAAGGGTTCAAATGGAATACCTCTTCTCTTACTATTTATGGGGTGGATACACTTCTTTCCTGCATGGATAGGTTCTTTAAGCCTTCTTGTGTTCTTTCCACTTCGAAAACTAATTCTATGGTCCTCTCTTGCTTTAACTTATTCTCTTGTTCTTCTATTAGTCGCTTTATTTTTCTAGCCATGAAGTCCCTTAATTCTTTCTTTTTTTGTTATGTAGTTTCTTCCTCTTCTTTCCTTCGGATCTGATCTTTCTCAACCCATGTCTTTCCTAACAAGAGTGAAAAATGGATGTTGTTCTCGACAAACTTAATGACTTCAAATTATTCTTCGGTTGATGTACCCTGAGCAATCATAGGTACATTAGTAACTCTTCCACATAGGGTTATCATCTTTCCTTTAAACAATCCTATCCCTCCTAGTGAAGGAACCATAGTAGGCCTTCCCAAAATTTCCCAAGTTCTTTTTGGCATTATATTGACATGTGTTTCCTCATCTAATACATAGTCTATGTCAAAGTATAGTATTCTTGTTTATATGCACTGCTTCTCTTTTAAGATCTCTGGTAAACTTATGTCTCTATGATCATTCAATGTTTCTTTTAGCGATAATAACATAATCTCTTATTCATTCTGTTTCTCTAACATATCCTTAGTTTCTTAACCTTCTTCATAGTTTTCTTGTCTCATGTTCAAATTTTCGACATTAGAAATAATTCTAGGGCAATCCAAAACCTCATGAACAACAACTTTACAACAAAGACAAATAGGACCTACACCAGGGCATCCCTTAGCAAGATGTTCCGGTCTTCTACAGTTATAACACAGTGTCAATCCTCTCTTCCTTTTAAACAATCCCCAACCTTTCATGTACTATGCACTGGGATCACAGTGATGGACCTACAATATAGAAAAATTATTTCTAGGGTCCTTCATCCACTTGTTAGTCCAAAAATTATTTCTATGCATAGGAATAACATGTCTTTCACTACCTCTATCAAATTTATTCAGATCAAATCTTCTTTCATCTAGTTGTGCCCTAGTTTTTAGACTAGGACAAAATATGTCAAACATACCTAGATTCATACTTTTGAAGAAAAACAATTACACTTATATTACCTTTACCAAAGAACAAACCTTTAAGATCTTACCTCTTTTCTTCAGATCCATTTTCTTTATTAGCACATAGCTTCACAAGATTATTAGAATACTGCACACTACAACAACAGATCTACACACAGATCTTTCTCTTTTCTTCAGTTCCCAACAATCACAATATCAGGTCTCAGCAACAAAACCATTTGTTGGCACAGGGGCAGACCCAGGGTTCAATGCTTCAACAACGCACCAACAAAACCCTAACTACCAGCCCTTTTGGAAACACCTGCAAAGCATATGAAGTCTCACCCGAGGTAGAGGAAGGGGGGGTTGCATGAATCAAGTGTCTACAACCTAGCTGGGACACAGATCTGTGATCACAACACTCAAAAGAGCACTTAGACTATAGTATGCATTAGTTCTTAAACCTTATTCATAGTGCAGGTTAAACCCTTATTATAGATTAGCACAAGAACTATCCCTTAAAACCTCTTAGCACATAGCATAAGCTTAGATCTAACATTCATTCACATCATAAAGAACTAAGCATTCATAGATCTATACATCAAGAACAATGCACTAAGAAAATAGATATCGAAATAACATGAACAACATTGCACAAAGCACATCGACACAGGATATACGTGGTTCACCCCAGTGTGGGGCTGCATCCACCAACTTCTTCTTATTATTATTTATTAGTTTTCAAGCTTCTTACATTCTTCTGCTCCTGTGCACAAAGCCACAGAGCCTACTCCACAAGGGATAGGATATCTACGTGCACCTCGCCAAATCCTCCTTCCCCGAATTAGGTCAAGGCATGAAGCCTTACACAGTCTGTCTGTACAAATAACTTAGAAAACGCTTGCACTTATCTCTACAAGTCTTAATAGATTCTCTTGCACTATGCCAACTAGCCATGCACTAAGCCGATCAATGACTAGTAACTACTTATTACATCACTTAGATACTTATTTATACATTACAAAAAGGCCTAATCATGGGTAAAACACATGGGTCGACATCCCATACTCGTTATATAAACCCTAAAATCCAAAAAATCTTGCAAAATGGGCGAGATCTCACGGTCTCTGCTTTGCCTGGGCGCTCCGTCTTCGACCAGCCTGTCGAAGTCCCAAAAATGGTCAAACAAGACCAATGTTTCTTCAAAACATGGTCGAGGGCCAACATGTACAAAAATCATCAAGGATGTTGCTCGCTATAACAAGCAAGTGCCCGTGCTACTCTACGAAGAAGTTGACAGATAGATGCATATATGCCCACTGTGTGGTGTTGATAATGCCTAGGAATCTCATCCACCGAGGCATCAGGGACATGCATGGTTAGTCCCTTAACATTCTGTTCAATGACCTCTAGATCTGCGGCAGCTACCCCTACTAGAACAGGTATCTCTCCTCGCCTTTGGATGGTAGATGACCCCAAAGTACGATAAGGTCCCACATCTACATTGTTGAAGAGAACTTGATTAGTCATCAAATAAATAACACAAAAAAAAATATATATCATTAAAATATCAAAATCATTATATAAACAAAAAATTCTTTCTTACCTATGTCCCCCCACTAGGATACATTGGGAAGAGATAGATCTGGATCCCCATGGAAATTTACCCTGACGTATGCATAATATTCCACCATGAGCAGTTGATTCCTCAGCCATTGGAAGAAGACATCCTCATACTTGACGATGGGAACACCACCATGTTGAGCCATTAGGTATACCCACCTCTTGATATATGGATCCTATGGAGCGGGTATACCCCACTCCACCTGCAGACGTAGGACAGGAACCCTCTCCATAAATAAGGAAACCAAAATGAACCCATATCCAAATTGCTTCAACTGACCATTTCGACATTTGGTAAGTTGTTTCTTCATGATTTTTAGGACCCCATCACACCAGTTGAAGACCCTGGGATCCATGCACTCTATTTCATACTGAAAAATGGCTCTACAAAGCCACATGGGGAGAATCACTCCCTGCCATGCGAGTAATAGTGTAAAGGATGGTCTGCAACAGTAAATCCAGAACATCCTTGGTGGCTACCTTGCCACTTTGCTTCTCAGTACTTGGCACACAATGGTGGTGAACATAGAAATCCATAGGTTCACCCCCACCCCTTCTGTCGGTGAGTGATACCTGTGAACCACGATGAGATAGCCCTATCAGGAAATATATATCCTCTTTATTTATTGTGAGTGTGTAGACACCCACGCGAAATTCCTATTCATTTGCATCCCACATGTGAACCAAATACTCTAACAGTATCAACTGGGCTCTCATTCCCTGAATCTTGAAGAATTTTAGTAACCCACATTGCCTTAGAGCCATAATTGTTCCTGGGTCATTCCTGAAAAAATAATCCTTTTCTTCATTCTCTTTTTCACGCCACTCCATAATCTTGACCAAGGAAAGACTGCCAAGGAACAATAAACTAAGATTAGAAACATAAAATTATTTCCTTGGGGTTTTTTCTAGTTAGGTTTATATTTTTAAATTTTTGGTTGCGGTCATTGCAGGGTTGCGCATTCGCACAAAGCGACATCGCCGCACCCTACCTATAGGGTCACCTTCGATGATCCTAGATCATCGCATTTCACGATATAGGGAACCTGCGATGATATCAACGTGCAGGTAGCCCCAAAAACTCGACCCACCACATAAATTTAACCAATGAAAACAAATTTTAAAACCATGAAAAGATTAAGAAGAAGTTTACCTATTTGACAGAGACGGTTCACAAAATGATCCACTACACACTCTGCAATCGATAGTTGAAATCCGGGGTGAAAAAAGGCTTTGGAGAACTATTTGGGTAAATTTGCAAATGAAATGGTAAAATGGTGTTTTTGGCCCATTTTATTGTTTTATACCACTTTTTATTTGCAAAATTATATTATTTTATATTTTATACATGCCCTAAAGTATTAACAACTTGACTAAGTGTTAACTTTTGCAAATTAAAAGATCTAAAGATGAGACGTTTGAACAAGGGTCCACCCTTTTCGATTTTTTTATGCATATCTTTCTTATGTACAAATCCTTTTAGGGTTTTTCAGGAAAAACTCTGATCACAGTCTTAATTCTTTCTCATGCTCATGAAAGCATGAGAATGTAATCGAGTAGTATTTTGTCATTTTTTTGAACTCCCATTGATAATATGAAAAATAAAAATTATGGATTATCCTTTAAGATCTTTTCACACTCCTTAAAAACAAAAATCTTTTCGAGCGACATTGTTCTTTTCACGCTCGTAAAAGTTTTTGAAGAAAACATCTGATGAGTGGTAGGTTATGTATTTTTCAGTCTCGTCAGACTAACTTACGAAAAATGACCTTATGTTGTTCTTGTTAAGTTTTTTTTAGACTCTCTAAAACTGAAAAACCCCTGAGTTTTCTCTCTTTGGACTCACTAAAGAAACATCGAAAGACCCATTTGGGATTGAACCACTCCTTATTAGGGTTCGTTAAACAAACTTTGAGGGACTCACTCGAAGGATGAGATTACTTCAAAAAGAATAAGTTATCCTCCTCAAACTTGCATAAAAATAAAGAGGTACTCACCAAAAATGGTGGGGGGAATTGGGAAAGAAATGTGTCTCTGGATTTGTGTTAGTGGTAGTAATAGTCGCTCTTGAACATGACACCCTCCTTCATATTTTCATCCAGGTTGGGAAATCCATTTGTCTCTCATTCGACCATCCACAAGTTCACATTACTGGGTCCTCCTTGAGTCAATGCTTCCAGGATAACTGTCGTGTCATTCATATGTTCAAGAGAAGTCCAACCTAAACAAGCCTTCTATTGAGTCGGTCATTTGCAATTATAAATTTTCTACCATGTTAGCCTTCCCTGTGTCAGTTTTGAATCACATCATACTCTGACCTACTTCAAATTTGTTACATATTTCGTGTCATTTATGGGGGATTGTTGGCAGCCCTACATATTTTCAACTTTTTAAAGCATTAAATAATAAATTATGTAGCTGCCTACCTGGGGGTCATACGATTATTGTTCTTCATAAGAAATTTTTGAGACTACAAACGTGATCTTTTGGTTATTCCTAGTATTTTCATTTTCATGCTTTGTTCATGACTAAAAGCATGAACGAAACATTAAAACCTATGATTGTTTTACCTTTTTATCTAAATCTTATGAAAGATGGATGGCTCTACAGTTTTTGTTAATGAATATTTTTGTTTCCTACTATAGAAGTCATCTTCTTTGTTGACTCTTCAATTGTGAAGTATGTTTTGGGTTGTTATTTGAATCACCAATGATCCATTTGATGTAAACCATGATATATATTTTTGTGGCTCTTGTTCATGCTATCCTTGTCATTAAATTTTGGTTTATAAAAATTTTCCTCTTCTGAACTTTAGAAACCAAACCCACCTTGTTGCACGATGATAAAGTTTAATGCACATGGTCGTGGCCTATACCCTGTGGGAGGTGGAAGTTCGACAACAATAAACCCATCATTTCGAGTCGAGTCTTGGGTTTCACATGTACTCCTCACATTCATTTCACAAAATGCCTATCATTTGGTATTGAGGAACCTATGTTCATATGCACTAGGGTATTGATGATTTTTGGGTCTAAAGTATCGCTCTGGTCTTCTCCTAGAAACCTTCCATTCTCACTGTGTTTTATTGTCTACCTTTTCAAATCCCCATGGTCATCAGGATTGAACCCAATGGCTCTCATACCCTTCTCCTATGTGATGATGCAAGGGAGGATCTCGAGGGTCAAGGGTGGCTTGTTTTTCTTGAGAAATTTCAGGGTTTTAACTTGCAAACTGCTCAGGAATTTTCCCTTTCTTTTGACGGATGTCGAGCCAAGGTAGGAGACATTCAGGTTGAGGTCACTAAGGAATTTTTAGGTCAAGAAACAGGTCTTCCTTTGAGCAGGTAGAAGTGGTTCAAAAACTCCAAGGTCGAGGAGGTTCCGTGGAGCCTCTTCTTCACATCTCAAAAAATCAACTGTTGTGATAAAGGTATGTCTGTGTCCTTATTAAAAACCCGATGGCATGGTTTGCTAGAAGTCTTGAAAGAATTCATGATGTGCGAGGGGCATTTTTGTTTCATTTTTATATATCACATACATTTGCTGATGAATTTCATCGGGTGTCAATTAAATATGTCCTATTACCTGTGGAGAAGCCTGTATAAAATGGCGAAGAGGTATAAGAGACAACGATTGGATTCAAGCATGTTCCACCACGGCTTGATAAAGATACTATTGGTACATTAATTGAAGTTACAAAATGATGATTGGAATGCCTTTTTAACCCATAATGGTTTCGTTAACTCCAATGTTGTAGAAGTTGACAAACCCATGTTAGAGGAAACCATAGTCCCTGCGAGAACGGTTCCTTCATCTACATAGGCCTGCGTTACGGCCACCCTCAATGAGCCTATACCCAACCCAAAAGTTGTTGAGCAGATCCATGAATAGCACGCCCATTCTAATGCCTCTGCTAAGAATGCACACATGCCTATGTGCAAACCATCTAAAGGTGACATCGATCGAGGTTTTAAAAATAAAAGGGAAGGTAGGTTGATCTCAAGGAAACTACGAAATAATCCAAACTCTCATGTGAGCTCAATCAAAATGATTGAGATCCATGAGAGCTCTGATTCAGAGATAGAAATATTCTTGGCCGAAGAAGACCCTCGTTCCCTCAAAACAAGTCTCGACTAGGCTTACAATTTCGTGGATAATTTGCCACCCTGCCTGAAGCACAGTCAAGGATTTCCAGGTATCAATTTTGATAAGAAATCCATAGGTAACAGTGGAGACGTTATGACACATGACCATGGGTATTCTCAAGTGGTTGTCACATATTCACAATGTGAAATCTATTTGTTCTGGATTGATAAGTATTATACATACATACCCATTTTACAATCACAAATCAAAACCCTCAATGTTCAAGTCGACTCACTAACGGATGAAAATCATAGGCTAAAGTCCATTGTTCACAGACAAGGCAAACGTTTGAAAACAACTGGGAACATAATAGTGAAGAACGTCAAGAGTGTAACAATAGTGGTCAATTCCGACATCCTCTAAATCGAATTGATTTTTCAGTTAAAGGTAAAGATTTGTTTTTTTCTTAAACTGTGTTATATCTTGATTTGTAGAGTAAATTAGATTTCATTGCTAAAATAATACTAGCTACAGAATCAACAGATTCTGTAGCCAGTATATTCTCGTTTGAAATTGAGAAGATATTGGTTAAATGTATATCTGAATCTCTTCATTTCATCCTTTTCTTTTAGAATATCTGGCAGTTTATGGTGATCAAATGATATGAAGAATTTATGGGCTTATTAGTCATATCTTTGGCTCATTTTTGTAAACAGGAACAAACTCTTTCAGTTTTTATAGATTTAGTGTGATATGGAGTAGTTCTTCTCCTCTATTTTTGTAATCAGCAGAATCCTTGTGGAAATTTACTCTTATCTTACAAGATAAGGCAGTTAGCTTTTCTAAACCCTTTAAAAACTCGTATTTTTTGTAATCAAGACATCTTGGCCTGTTGCTGAAGGTGGACAATTTATTCACGAATTGGGACGGAACATATATTTACATTTCAGTTTTAGCTCTGTGTAAATGTTGTTTTCGTTTATGGATTGTTTATCCTAATTAATTAACAGTTGTTGATAGCTTTTGTCTTCACAATTTATTATGACATTGGGAAAATTTCTTTAAAATGTCGTCCACATTTTGATGCTTCAGATATTAAAAATAGTGATCATCCATTCAACTCAAATGATAAGATTTTTCTTTAGTTTTGTTGAATGATTAAAATCATGTTGTTATAGTTAGATTTATCTTGAATGTAATTTATTGCAATCATAAATATCACAGCGATTAGTTGCATCTCATCATTCTGTCAATAAAATTAAATAGTCAATATACTATTTTGCATTTATTCCGAACAGTTCAAGGTTCATTGCAGGTTTATCTTTCGGGCAAGCTGGTTGGACATTCTATAGTCACACAGATGTTAGATGCATTAAAAGGTTAGTTTTATTCTTTTTTTCATTTGTTTGTTTTCGAAACTCTAATATATGGTTTGGCTTTGACCGTCCACATACTCCTGTTTCATAGCATATTTTTCTATTTTAGATTAATAAAGACAAAACAAAAAATAGCTTATATGCTTTCATTATCTACTTTTGTTAAAGAAACCATCTTCACATAGTTTTTCGTGAGTTTAGATTAAAACTCTCAACTCGTATATCATGCACATAAATAAGATAGGTAGATCTTTTTTTTAAATACTATCTACAATAGTCGTATATATTTATGTACATATACATATTAAGTGGTTATTTAACAATTAGCTCTTTTATTTCTTTTATTTTTTTCTTCTAGGACTTTTAGATTGGCCAAGGGAGCCATTAAACCTGTTAGAACAAGTTATACCAAATGGCTTCGGTTATTTAGACAACCCCGGACCAGACTCGTTCTTCCAATTGACGGGCGGTCATTTTCGCCCATCAACAAATGGTGCTAGAAGGAGGGTCTGAACACAATTGATGGCACGTGGAGGTTGCAAGACTCATCCCCCACACACTCATTCTCCTATAGTAACAAGAATTCATTCTGACGACAACATTACTTCTCAAGCAACAACTACCTCAAACAAAAATCCACAGATTACCGCTGAGCCAGTAACCCCAAACCCTCCAGGGTTCGACGTACAAGAAATTGTTCGTCAATCACTTCTGAGGACACACAGTGGTTTGGCCCGTATCAGACAACTAGGTCGGCCACTGAATCAGCCCTTAGATTTCTCTGATATCAGAGAACAACTTGAAGGCATTGGTCTTCTCTTAAATCCTAGGGATCCAGATCGCATCCTCACTCCTGTAGTCGGAGGATCTGGTATCCCACCTTCGCCACCTCCTTCATCCCCTTCCTCTTCAGGAGGTGAGTCATATGAAAAAGGTATTTCTTCATCTCAACCTCCAACACCACCTTCGCCCATGGAAAATCCAAACAATCCCGCCAGGCCCTGGCTCGATCAAGATACTGTGGCCATACCTGGACCCCAGCACCCTTTGTCTAAACATCCAGAGAAATGGCTCCCTAAATTCGATCCATATTCTAAACAAATCACTGAGGATCACATAAAAAAATTTATGCTAGCCATTAGACTCCAAAGTGTAGAACACAAGGATGTAGTATGTAGAATTTTTTTGTATACGTTCGAAGGCAATGCCTCTACGTGGTAATTTTCCCAACAACCCCACACCATTGTATCCTGGGATAAATTTGAGTCTTGTTTCCTCGAGAAATTCTGAGATGAAAAATCTCTTGAAGTCTTAGTCATGGAACTCTCCAGCTTCAATATGAACCCTAAAGAAAAAATAAAAGATTTTAATCAAAGGTTTCTCACGTTAAAGAATTGGATCCCCATTGATTCAATGCCTACTGAAAATCTTATCGTTGCATATTACACCAAAGCTCTACACCAGAATATAACAATTTGGGTAAAAAGTTCTAAGAAGGCAACATTATTGGAAGCCTTCTAGGAAGCAAGCCAAATTGAGAAAGATATTCTAAGCCTCAAGGGTAATATCATTAATGAGGCAGAGATTACCCCATCTTCCAAGAAGAAAATAGAAATTCTTCCTAGACCTCCCCAAACCAAAACTCAATCAGAGAGTTCAGATCTAAAAATTCTACAAAAGGTCATTCAAAAATTGTCAAATCAAGTCGTATATTTAAGAAGATCAGCTGAAGAAGCTTCTTCAAGCAAAGGATCTTACAAACCCCCTTTTAGAAATCCTTTTCCCTCAAACTAGCCCAACTTAAATTCTGAAGACTTTAATCTAGAAAGCCTACTGTTGGTCACTATAATTGCTTAATTAATTTTAAACAACTAAGTGAAACATAAATTATCAACCCAGGGAAGTCTTTTATTTCAAAGATAACCACGCACTATATATGCTCAATTCCAAAAGCAGCTGAGTGTTGTAGTAATGAAACTTATACTAATCTTGCTTGCTTAAATAAGCTGAAGTTCTGTATTAAATCACAGGAAAGTAACTTCCCTATTGCAAACTTTTAAAGATCAATTTAAGAATACTGGATTACATTTTAAAACAATACTTGCAATGGGAAAGAACAACTATTCTACAATCAGAGAACAGGACCCTTACTCTCAACAGAGACTTCAGCATTAACACTCTTTCATGAAAATAACAATGCAGA
>JZKD02S2164842.1:708458-720720 GCA_000966675.3 Picea glauca
AGGAACCCTTTTACCAAACCTCTGACTAGCACACTTGCAGCAGTAAACAAATCCTACAGAGGGTATGATGTTCCAATTCCTTTCTGTCTGAGCAGGAACCTTTAATCAAATATCTGCTAGAATAAAATCATCACACAAGGTTGTTGATAAAAGAATCACAAATTCCATTCAATAAACTAAGACAGAGTCAGTAGTGTTTCAGCAAAGCGAAATTCATAAAACAATGTTCAACACACGACAATAAACAAAGCATGGACAGAAATTATACTAACACACTTCTAACTAATGGGTGAATCTTGTGATGAAGGTGGGCCCTCCCTTCTCACAAGATTCCCCTGGAACGGGAAAGCTTAGAGACGAATAATCAAAGCAGTATTATATTCATCTGTCGAAATATCACATTACAAATTGAAAGAATAGAATACGTCCCGCTTCTCTGGAGTTGCTTCAATACTAAAAACTTGGATCCCTCGAATGGTGATTTCCTCTGATTTAAAGAGGAAATCCCTTCGATACAATCATTACAATGCATCTTAGTCCAATCCTAGATCGGATCTTGTTTCTAAATTAGCATAGGATGTCTTGATTTCACGCAACCGAATGCTGAATGAGGTATTGCTGTTATGGCTGGTGTAACAGCTTCTTCTCATCGTTGCTGATGCTGTTTCAGCCATGTGATTACGCTCTGACTGTTGACTACTAACTATGACGACTTCCTTGTGTTTCGGCATCGTCGGTTCTGGCAGTTTCTTCTGTGTTTCAACATCTGCAACTCTGGACTGTGTGATAGCTCGTGTTTCAGCATCTTGTGGCCTCAGACTGTGTAGCAGCTCCGTGTCTCAGCATCTGCAGCCTCGGACTGTGTAGCAGCTCCGTGTTTCAGCATATGCAACCTCGGATTGTGTAGCAGTTCCATGTTTCAGCATCGGTTCTGTGTTTCAACAATAGGCCTTGAATGCTAATCTGCAGTTATGGACACTTATGCACTTCTAATCAGTAGTTAAGTACGAGAGTGATGTAAAATATCATGCAAAACAGATTAATCATATAGTAATGAGAAAGGACGTTGTATACCTTTGAGATGATCAGACAAAGTGATAGTACCGGTTCAAATATAGGTGATCAAGGGTATAATAATGGAAAAAAGTATAGGCAAAAAGGTGCATAGTGTGGTCCTAACACCTACAATATGCTATACAGACAATCCTTGAAGCACATGATAACTTAGTTCCCCCTGAGATTTCTGAAGACACAGCTGAACAAGAAATAGTGGAAGAGGATGAATCCTCTCCCAACATCTTCTGGCATTTTTCAGATAGTATCTTTCAAGCCAATTTTGAAATAGTTCATCCTTACAATACCATAAGCAAAACCCAAAATAAACCCTCTTCTGAAATTGGAACTAATGTGCCCCAAAAATAGTTGAAGCAGACTGAAACTAAATAGAATTCAGCAACCCCAATTTTAGAATACGATTTGATTGAATACCTTAAGAAACTTAGAGATAATATTTTGTTTATGAATTGTTGAAATTCCCTTTTATTCTACAAAATATTCTTCAGAACATTGTGGAAAACAACAAAAACAACAATCTGAACAGCAGGAAACTGGCATAAATCAACCCTAAAACACCTCAAAAGGTCCCTGCTAAAAAAACACTTGAACTCTCAGATAAAAGAGACCTTGCTGTAAAAAGTGTAACAAATGTAGATAAAATAATTCCAGGGACTGCAACTAAAAACCAACAAAGTTCTGCTGTCAATACTCGTAAAAATGTCCCACCTTTTTTGTTGACCTTCGAAATTTTCAATAAGAATGTACATAATTGTATGGTAGATTCTGGCGCAACATCAAATGTAATGCCTTGGTCTGTTTGCCAAAAAATCATTGCTGAAGTTCAACCTTCCAGTCTGAAAATTATTCAGTTTGATCAAACCAGCGTTAAAGTGATAGGGGAATTGAAATATGTCCTGATTAGGTTATCCTCTAATCCTAAAGTTCACTAGATTATTGATATCATTGTCGTTGACATCCCTAAAGTATATGGCTTATTCTTAAGTAGGGATTGGTCTGAACAGTTGCATGGCTAATTTGCGACAGACTGGTCCCATTTGTGGCTGCCAAAGAATGGAAGCCTAACAGAATCAACATCAATCGTGAGTGTTACCTCAAGATCACTGTAACCGATTTAAATGACCCAAATGAACCATTTACTTCTTCTGCTAATTCACCTGAAATGCAGGGAATGAACACCTTTTTCGGTAACTTCATGGAGGAAACTTCTATCATTACTAACCCGGAACAACAGTCGAAACTCATGACATGGATGCAGTTGACATTTCTTCCTAATGTGTAACATACGGCTGATGAGGCTCACATATGGTCTCTCTACTTCAATGGATCCAAATCTAAAGAAGGAGCTGGTGCAGGATGCGTGATCATTGACCCAGCAGGTAACAAAACTTTGATCGCTTGCCGATTAGAATTTGAATGCACAAACAACATGGTTGAATACAAGGCATTTCTGCAAGGACTCAGAAAGGCACTAGATCTGAAAATACAGAATTTAATGGTATTCGACGATTCAGAAATTGTGGTCAGGTAGGTAAGAAATTCCATTCATTGCCTATCACCACACCTAAAAAGTTATCAAGCTGAGGTATGGAATCTAATGTACAAATTTTCCACATTTAACATTAAATCCATTCCAAGATTAAATAATTCTGAGGTGGACTTGTTAGCTAACGTTGCTTCCAAACATTTTCCCGCAGAAGGCCTTTCTTTGAACACATTTTCGATCGAGTTGTTGTTCATACCATCAGTCCCAGACAACATAACTAACTGGAGAGTGTTCGATGATGATCAACAGATCATCAGTTTCTTGCACATGGAAGAAACTTTTTGGGGTGCAGTTATCGATGAAGGAACCCATGATCTGGTAAATTCTATCCCAAAATCTGTGGTAAGATTATAAATTTTTTATGATTTGCATGACAAATTCATAAAATCAGTAAATTGTAAAACGAATAGTTCTTCCTTGACCCATGAAAAGGTAAATATGGGAACTAAAGATAATCCACAATGCATCAATTTGGGAATGGCATGTTCCGAGCAAGAGAAATCAGCCTTTATAAAACTATTTAAAGAATTTAAGGATTTCTTTGCTTATACATATGATGATATAAAAACATTTGAACCAAACATTATACAACGTACCATTCCCATGAAACCCTTGACTCAACCTTTTCAACAAAAGTTAATAAAGATGCACCCAAAACTTGAACCAACGGTCAAGAAGGAACTGAACAAACTTTTGAATGCAAAGATAATTTTCCCAGTAAGGCATACACAATGGGTTTCTAACCTTGTCCCTGTGAGAAAGAAAAGTGGCGAAATTTGACTATGTGTCGACTTTCGAAACTTAAACTGAGCATCTGAAAAATAAAACTACCTTGTCCCTCTGATGGAACAAATTCTCCAGCAGGTATCCAGTTCTAAAATATTGTTGCTACTAGACGGTTTTTCAGAGTATAATTAGGTCCTCATGTCTCCTCCGGACCAGTTGAAAACCACTTTCTATACTCCATGGGGTACCTATTCTTATAGAAAGATGACCTTTGGGCTTATAAACGTCGGTGCCACTTTCTAGAGAGCGATGGATATCACTTTTCGTGGTCTAATCAATCAATTTGTAGTAGTCTATCTCGATGATGTCACTATTTTCTCCAAGAATAAGGGAGATCATTTAGCCCATCTGAAATCTATTTTACAATGATGTCGTAAGTATGACATCTCTCTAAATCCTAAAAAATCTGTCTTTGCAGTGGAATAAGGCAATTTTCTCAGATTCATAGTATCAAATGAAGGTATGATCATTGATCCTGAGAGGACTCAAGTCATTTCAAAACTTCTCCCCCCTCTGCCAAAAAATCTATGCAATCCTTTCTAGATCAGATAAATTTTGTCAGAAGGTTCGTCCTGAGTTTCTCGGAAATGGTGAGGCCATTACAAAACTTAATAAAAAAGGATGTGCAATACTATTGGGGACCTCAAGAAAGTCAAGCTTTTGACTCAATAAAAAAATCCATAGTGGAGGCTCCATCTCTAATAAGCCCTGACTTTTCATGAGATTTCACTCTTTACATGTTTGACTCTGATCGATCTTATGCCGCCATGCTAACCCAAAAGAATGTTGAAAATAGAGAGGTTCTCATTGCCTTTATGAGCTCAACCTTTAAGGGAGCAGAGCTTAATTATCCATCTATAGATCAGCATGCTTACATTGTTTTTAAAGCAATAAAACATTTTCGATCGTATCTACTGAAATATAGAACTAAAGTCATTGTTCCTTACCCTGCTATCAGAAATTTTCTAGTATAGAAAGAACTGGGTGAAAAGCGGGCAAACTGGGTCACATCCTTACAAGAGTATGACCTCGAGATCACCCCCGCACAAATTGTTAGAGGCCAAGGTCTATGTAAATTAGTTGTTGATTCAATTGAAAAATAACAAAGTCAAACTGATATCTTAATTCAAGATCAAAGTCCAATATGTTGTGTACAAAATCCTACCAATTCTTGGTATGATGACATTAAGTTTTATCTAACACAAGGTTCAGCTCCTTGTCACCTTGATCCAAAAAAGAAGAGAGCGTTGAGATTAAAATCTGCACCTTTCCAGCTTGTGAATGGTATATTATTTCGCAATTTTTTTTATGAAATCCTTATGCATTGTCTAGCAAGAGATGAAGCAAATAAAGTCTTATCTGAGTTGCATGCAATGGAATTTGGTGGGAATTTCGGTGGAGACACTACCACCCACAAAGTATTAAGGTCAGGGTATTATTGGCCCACTCTTTTCAAAGATGCCCATGCATTATGCAACAAATGCGTAATCTGTCAAAAGGCTTCTGGAAGAGTACAGAAGGCAACATTCCCACTGCAACTTGTCTCGGTGGATTTCCCTTTTCAGCAATGGGGTCTTGAAATCATTGGCCCAATTAACCCCACCTCCTTGCAGCAGCATAAATACATCATTACAACAATAGACTATTTTACTAGTTGGTCCGAGGCTGCACCATTAAAAGTGGTAAACACCAGTGAGGTAATATCTTTCCTTAATTCAAACATCATTACTCGATTTGGTATTCCTGAATGCCTGGTTTTCGATAATGCCTCCTATTTCTCATCCCTCGATATGAGTGTCTTTGCTTTAGAAAAAGGGATAAAACTGAAATATTATGCCAGCTATTACCCCCAAGGAAATGCTTTAGCAAGATCGACAAACAAAAAACTGATCAACATTATCAAGAGTACAGTCTTCGAAAACCACAAAAACTGGCACAACACACTCTTCAATGCAATTTGGGCTGATAGGGTGACCCCAAAAACCGTTATTGGTAATTCCCCCTTTTTTCTTGTTTACAGAAGGGAAGCAATTCTTCCTCCTCACGTTCTGCTTCCTTCTCTTCAACTATCCCAGAAAGTTCAAGAAGAAGATTTCCCTCCCTTGGAAAGTTGGATTAATGCTTTGTTGAAGTTAGAAGAGGTAAGAACTCAAGCAAAACAAAAGCTGGATCAACATCAACATATTGTCAAAAGTTGGTTTGATTCAAGTTCTTCCTCGGACAGGAATTTTGAGGTAGGATATCTTGTCCTCAAGTGGGATAAACCTCATGAGGGGAAAGACAAACATACAAAGATCCAAAACCTATGGTTGGGACCCTTCTTAATCGCCAAAAAACTAGGTCCTAGTTCTTTCTGCCTTCAGAATTTAGAGGGACAACCAGACACCTTTCCAATGAATGGCTAAGCTCTCAAGAGGTATTTTCCCTGACAAATCCTAGATACACCTTTTGTACATAACCTTTTCTATTTTGGTTTGTTTTGGTTTTCCTTTTCATTTTTCTTTCTTTTTATTAATTTTTGTTTTGGCTTTCTAAGTTAAACATTCCCGTATTACGGTATAGTTCAAAAGGAAGAACATAATGCTTCATCTTTAAACAACTGTCAAGGACTCTCAGAGCATCAACTGTTGTATTTTCTTAAGAAAAATGTAGACTGGTTAAAGATGGTTTTTTGTCGAGAATTAATTTTTGGTTTCAATTTTTCATTTGAAGAGAAAACACGATTATCATTAAAATCTCTTTACGTTGTCCCTGCTTTTTAAGAAAGCAACTCAAAGATGCCTTCCGGTCCTCTAAAAATTAGTTTCATCAGTGAACTATTTTCAGACCATGATGAAGGTTAGCAAGGAAAATTAAAAGAGCCGAAAAATAGCAAATGTGCCAAAGACTGAAATTTTTGGCATCACCCCGCTCTTCTGAATATCTATAAATTATATCAATAACTCTCACAAGAGTTGTGGGAAGTGTTTTCAAACCCATCGGGATACTAAAAAGGTCTGTTGGCAGCGGGTTAATGCATGCATGATGCCAAGACAACTTCGTCGGGGTACTGAACAGGCCCGCTGGCAGTGAAGCGATGTCAGGTTAAAGAAAATTCTTAGGTAAATTTCTTTTTGATCATAAGCATCCTTCATTCTGATTTGAAATTTCTTGGACATGATAGAGGCATCAAAGTGGGTTAATTGACATCCCTTTCAAGGCTATGGATGCCTGCTAGCAGTAGTGGCCCTGTCATTAGCATTGGAGCCATTAACTTAAACATTGTGGCTTTCATTTGTGAAGTCTGTCACCAGATTTCATTTTTCAACGAAAGATATCTTAAGCTTGACCATGTAATGATTATCAAAGATGCTCAAATGTCTTTCAGTTGTTCTTGGATTTGAAATCACTCAAACATTTCTAACCTGAACTCGTCAGTGATACAGAGATAACTGCTTCTCCCAGCAAGTCACCATTGTTGGAAGCCCTAAATATTTTCAACTTTTTAAAGCATTAAATAATAAATTATGTAGCTTCCTACCTGGGGGTCATACAATTATTTCTCTTCATAAGCAATTTTTGAGACTACAAACGTGATCTTTCAGTTATTCCTAGTATTTTCATTTTCATGCTTTCTTCATGACTGAAAGCATGAATGAAACATTAAAACCTATGATTGTTTTACCTTTTTATCTAAATCTTATGAAAGATGGATGGCTCTACAGTTTTTATTAATGAAGATTTTTGTTTCCTTCTATAAAACTCATCTTCTTTGTTGACTCCTCAATTGTGAAGTATGTTTTGGGTTGTTATTTGAATCACCAATGATCCATTTGATGTAAACCATGATATATATTTTTGTGGCTCTTGGTCATTCCTATCCTTGTCATTACATTTTGGTTTATAAAATTTTTCCTCTCCTGAACTTTAGAAACCAAACCCACCTTGTTGCACGATGATAAACTTTAATGCACCTGGTCATGGCCTATACCCTATGGGAGGTGGAAGTTTGACAATGATAAACCCATCACTTTGAGTTGAGTCTCAGGTTTCGCATGTACTCCTCACATTCATTTCACAAAATGCCTATCATTTGGTATTGAGGAACCTATGTTCATACATGCTAGGGTATTGATGATTTTTGGGTCTAAAGTATCGCTCTAGTCTTCTCCTAGAAACCTTCCATGCTCACTGTGTTTTATTGTCGACCTTTTCGAATCCCCATGGCCCTAGTCATCAGGATTGAACCCAATGGCTCTCAAACCCTGCTCATGTGTGATGATGCAAGGGAGGATCTTGAGGGTCAAGGGTGGCTTGTTTTTCTTGAGAAATTCCAGGGTTTTAACTTGCGAACCGCTCAGGAATTCGCCCTTTCTTTTGATGGAAGTCGATCCAAGGTAGGAGACATTCAAGTCGAGGTCACTGAGGAATTTTTAGGTCAAGCAATAGGCCTTCCTTTGAGCGGGTAGAAGTGGTTCAAAACCGCCAAGGTCGAGAAGGTTCCCTGGAGCCTCGTCTTCACATCTCAAAAAATCAACTGATGTTGTAAAGGTATGCCTCTATCCTTATTAAAAACCCGATGGCATGGTTTGCTAGTAGTCTTGAAACAATTCGTGACGTGTGAGGGACGTTTTGGTTTCATTTTTCTATGTCACATACGTTTGTTGATGAATTTCATCGGGTTTCAATTAAATATGCCCTATTACCTATGGAGAAGCCTATATAAAATGGCGAAGAGGTATAAGAGACAACGATTGGATTCAAGACCGTTCCACCACGGCTTGATAAAGATACTATTGGTACATCAATTGAAGTTACAAAATGATGAGTGGAACTCCTTTCTAACCCGGAATGGTTTCGTTAACTCCAATGTTGTAGAAGTTGACAAACCCATGATAGAGGAAACCATAGTCCCTGCCAGAATGGTTCCTTCATCTATAGAGGCCTGTGTTATAGCCACCCTCAGTGAGCCTATACTCGACCCAAAATTTGTTGAGCAGATCCATGAACATCATGCCCATTCTAATGCCTCTGCTAAGAATGCACACAGGCCTATGTGCAAACCATCTAAAGGTGACGTCGATCTAGGTTTTAAAAATAAAAGGGCAGGTTGGTTGATCTCAAGGAAACTATGAAATAATCCAAACTCTTATGTGAGCTCGATCAAAACGATCGAGATCCATGAGAGCTCTGATTCAGAGATAGAAATATTCTTGGCCGAAGAAGAACCTCCTTCCCTCAAAACAGGTCTCGACCAGGCTTACAATTTCGTGGATAATTTGCCACCCTGCCTAAAGCACAATCAAGGATTTCCAGGTATCAAGTTTGATAATAAATCCATAGGTAACAATGGAGACATTCAGGCACACGATTGTAGGTATTCTCAAGTGGCTATGATAGATTCACAATGTGAAATCTGTTTGTTCTAGATTGATAAGTATTATATAGACATACCCATTTTACAATCGCAAATCAAAACCCTCACTGTTCAAGTCGACTCACTAACAGATGAAAATCATAGGCTAAAGTCTGTTGTTCATAGACAAGGAAAACATTTGAAAACAACTGGGAACATAATAGTGAAGAACACCAAGAGTGTAACAGCAGTGGTCAATTCCAACATCCTGTAAATCGAATTGATTTTTTAGTTAAAGGTAAAGATTTGTTTTTATCTTAAATTGTGTTATATCTTGATCTATAGAGTAAATTAATTTCATTGCTAAAATAAGACTAGCTACAGAATCAAGAGATTCTGTAGCCAGTCTATTCTTGTTCGAAATTGAGAATATATTGGTTAAATGTATATATGAATCTCTTCATTTCATCCTTTTCTTTCAGCATATCTAGCAGTTTATGGTGATCAAATGATATGAAGAATTTATGGGCTTATCAACCATATCTTTGGCTCATTTTTGTAAACAGGAACAAACTCTTTCAGTTTTTAGAGATTTAGTGTGATATGGAGTGGTTATTCTCCTCTATTTTTGTAATCAGCAGAATCCTTGTGGAAATTTACTCTTATCTTACAAGATAAGGTAGCTAGCTTTTCTAAACCCTTTAAAAACTCGTATTTTTTGTAATCAAGACATCTTGGCCTGGGGCTGAAGGTGGACAATTTATTCACGAATTTGGATGGAACATATATTTACATTTCGGCTTTAGCTCTCTGTAAATGTTGTTTTTGTTTATGGTTTGTTTATCCTAATTAATTAATAGTTGTTGATAGCTTTTGTCTTCAGAATTTATTATGACATTGGGAAAATTTCTTTAAAATGTCGTCCACATTTTGATGCTTTAGATATTAAAAATAGTGATCATCCATTCAACCCAAATGATAAGATTTTTCTTTAATTTTGTTGATTGATTAAAAACATGTTGTTACAGTTCGATTTATATTGAATGTAATTGCTTGCAATCATAAATATCACAACGATTAGTTGCATCTCATTGTTCTGTCAATAAAATTCAACAGTCAATATATTGTTTTTCATTTATTCCGAACAGTTCAAGGTTCATTGTAGGTTTATCTTTTGGACAAGCTGGTTGGACATTCTATAATCATACAGATGTTGGATGCATTAATAGGTTAGTTTTATTCTTTTTGTCATTTGTTTGTTTTCGAAACTCTAATATATGATCTGGCTTTGACCGTCCACATACTCCTGTTTCATAGCATATTTTTCTATTTTAGATTAATAAAGAGAAAACAAAAATTAACTTATGTTCTTTCTTTATCTGCTTTTGTTAAAGAAACCATCTTCACATAGTTTTTCGTGAGTTTAGATTAAAACTCTCAAATCGTATATCATGCACATAAATAAGATAGGTAGATCTGTTGTTTAAATACTATCTACAATAGTCGTATATATTTATGTACATATACATATTAAGTGGTTATTTAACAATTAGCTCTTTTATTTCTTTTATTCGTTTCTTCTAGGACTTTTAAATTGGCCAACGGAGCCATTAAACCCATCAGAATGAGTTATACCAAATGGCTTGGGTTATTTAGACAACCCCAGATCAGACTCATTCTTCCAATTGACGGGCGGTCATTTTCGCCCGTCAACAAGGATACATCAAGGCCCTCCTATAATGAGTCTTTTCCTATCAACCTGAACTCATTATTCGGGAACAAGACTTAGAAATCATTTAGTACCCTAGAGCCTACATGCCTCAATGGCAGGTTTCTTTGCTTTCGACAGTGGGTTCACATCGTTGACCCCTGATTGGAATATTCCATTGAGTGTTCAAATTAAAATCATTTATTTGCATTCATTGGATTGTATTAGGGTACATTGGGAGTCATTGACATCAATGGTGATTTCCGTCACACTTGTTAATGGTTTTCATTAATGACCGGTAATCAAGTGGTTTCTACCATGTTTAACTTCGACACCTATAATCACATGGTTAGATTCGTACTTAGAGACGATGGAAATTAAGACCTTGTATCTCATCACTTTGGTCTAGGTTGCAACGGATTATTCATAATTTGTATTGGCACATAGATCCACTGTGTATGTCTCATGGCTATGTCTGAATTTAAATTCTTTAGAGAATAGATCCACAGTGTATTCCTGGTGGATATGTTGAATTATGATGACATGGATCCACCGTGTATATGTAATTGCCATGAATCACTTGAAACTTATGATTAGATTCATTTATAGTATGAGCATGGGAATTCCTACCTCAGAATATGGTATATTATTATGCATATGCTTGATTGTTTGCGAGTTCCTGATCGATGTGCTTCTTGTCTTTGACACACACATTGTACAAAGTATTTCAGTTTTCATGAGTTCCATCTTCATACTTTGGGGGCAATTCTGTTACACATTATTTTGATCACCTCAGTGATCAACTGACAGCATGTGTTCATGTTCCCTAAAAATATTACAAGATGAATTTCTCCATGAGAAAAGTGTTTTGCTTTCCTCTTTCAAAAATCATAGCAAGAAAGGTCGTCACACCTTGTTGTATGCATGGGGTGTGACTATCCCTGATCTTCGCACTCTACCATAAAACTATACTACGACATCATCACATTCTACTTGTGTATAGGGTGCGACGATGCTTAAAGCATAGGAAAGTCAAAATTCATGAATGTTCTAGAAGGGAATCTTCTAAAAGATGAGGTGGTCTCCGATTGATTTGGATCTTACTTGCTTATCTAATTTAGTGGGATCATCCTAATCTTCTCATCCATCTCTCTTTCACACTATATAATGAGGGATATCTCATGGAAAAGGATAAGGTTGATTAGGCTAAGATTTTCATAGAGAGTTATACTTTAGATTATGCTTAAGAACTTTGCTTTAGTTCTTCAAGTCAGATTGTGGATCTTCTTCATTCAAGGCTTTCGAGCAAAGGTGTGTGTGTTGGAGAAAAGAATCATCGAAAAGGGACCTTGCAACATCAAGGCATGAGTTTTATTCTCCACTTTCTCTTTAATTTAATAGAACAATACATTTCTTCCCTATAAAAGCATCTCGTCTTCTATTGTATAATTCCTTGATCATATGCATGGACTTCATTAGAATATATATCTTTGTTTTCCCTCTTTGTTGGTTTGTGATTCTTAGACATGCTTACTATTCTGCAAACCCAAGGAAGGGTCTGAAAGGATGAAATTAGTGAGGATCAAACATTGTTTAAAAGGTATGTCACTTGTACCTCACTAAATTAGTCTATCTTTGTTGATTAAGGTTGGTTGTCATTGATGTCAACCCTTGAAGAAAGCCCTATAGCACAAAGGCTTGGGCAATGGACCCAATATTGTTTGATGTAAATATGACTCATTATTGTTTTTTCATGGTTGATAAGAAGTAAATATGGATGAACTCCAAAGTGGTCCCCTTATGGTGAAAGCCC
>JZKD02S2164842.1:746083-766827 GCA_000966675.3 Picea glauca
AACTTTCTCCATGAGAGATCCTCTCCTTTTATAAGATGAAGAGGATAAGGTGAGGAGGTTAGGATGATCCCACTAAATCATGAAAGTGAGTAATATCCAAACCATTCGGATGCCATCTCACCATGGAAGTTTCTCTTTCTAGAAGCATCGAGAAGATACTCATTTTTCCCACGTATGAGCATTCTCGCACCCTGCTTATAGAGAAACCTGCGAACCTCTCGCAACCTAGCTATGGTGTAGCCTGTGAGAATTGGGCATTATTGCACCTTGCCTATATAGAAACCTGCAAACATCCTCTTTAATAGGGATTTTACAAAGGAGAATGCAACTTCTTTTCTCAGGAAAAGTTCTTCTCTCTTATTTCTTCAGGAACTCAAGCCACTGACCCCTCTAAAGGCAACAGATAGGTTTACATCAATAACGGTCATGGGGATGATGAAAATAATTTGTAACAGAGAGCCCCCCAAAGTATGAAGTTAGAACAGAGCGATAGCTGAAATACTTTGTCGAGTGTGTGTAGGGAACAAGGAATAGTCAGTCGGAAACCTACCAACAAACAAGGAAATAAAGTACAATAATATATCATCACTGAGGTAGGCATTCTGATACTTAGAATACAAATGACTCAAATCATAAATGTCGACATGCAAATATCCATATCAAGTAAGACAGGTCATGGCCACCAAACATACATTGTGGATCCATGCCGATATGACTCAAATCTGAACATAGACACCAAAAATACACTGTGGATCTATGTGTTAAAGACTCAAATTTGAACATAGCCACAAGACATACAATGTGGATCTATGCAACAATACAAACTAAATATACTCCAACACAACCTGAATCTGTGAGAAAAGATTTAGGGTCTTCATCTCCACCACTCTATAGTATGAATCTAACCATGTGATTACAGGTGCTGAAGTTGAACATGGTAGAAACCACTTGATTACTGGTCATTAGTGTATACCATCAACAAGTGCGAGGGAAATCACCATTAATGCCAATGAATCCCAAGGTACTCTAGTACAATCCAACGAATGTGAATCAATGATCTGAGGTCGAACATTCGATGGAATTTCCTGATCAAGGGTCAATAATGAAAACCTCACCAATTTTGTTATTGGATAAATCGGTAGGTGCGGACACTAACTGATCTCCCTATATCCACCTAGATCTAGAACAAAACTCACCAGAACATGACGCTTTCCTTAAGTTTTAGATATTGAATTTACTAACTAAATAAAGATAGGTGACATACTATTTAAAATCCGCTTCCTCTCATCATTGCCATCATAGTTCCATTCCAACACTCATACAATGATGATCCTGCAAAAGAACGAAACCAACCAAAGTGATAGTAATAGCATAAACTCAATATAAACCTATGTATGTGATCAAGGAATTATACAATAAAACACAACAAGCTTTATAGGAAAGAATCATATTATTGTATCATATTAAATGTGAAAGAGAGATTACAACCATGGCCTTGATGTCGTAAGGTCCCTTCCAACTGTCTTTCATTCCCCACACACTTCTTTCTCCAAGGATTTTGAGACCATGGATCTGATAGCCACTCACAATCTATCTTGACAAAGCAAATCTCAAAGCCACTCTAACCAAGCTGACAATCCCAAGACAAAAACAACTAACTTTCTCCATGAGAGATCCTCTCCATTTATAAGCTAAAGAGGAGAAGGTGAGGAGGTTAGGATGATCCCACTAAATCATGAAAGCGAGTAAGATCCAAACCATTCAGATGCCACCTCACCATGGAAGTTTATCTTTCTAGAAGCATCGAGAAGACGCTCGTTTTTCCCACGTATGAGCATTCTCGCACCCTTCTTATAGAGAAACCTACGAACCTCTCACAACCCAGCTATGGTGAAACCTATGAGAATCAGGCATTCTCGCACCCTGCCTATATAGAAACCTATGAACATCCTCTTTAATAGGGATTTTACAAAGGATAATGTAACTTATTTTCTCAAGAAAAGTTCTTCTCTCTTCTTTCTTCAAGAACTCAGGCCACTGACCCCTCTGAAGGCAACATATAGGTTTACATCATTAATGGCCATAGGGATGAAGAAAATAATGTGTAACAGAGAGCCCCCCAAAGTATCAATTTAGAACAGAGTGATAGCTGAAATACTTTGTCGAGTGTGTGTAGGGAATAAGGAATAATCAGCCAGAAACCTACCAACAAACAAGGAAATACAGTACAATAATATATCATCACTGAGGTAGGCATTCCCATACTCAGAATACAAATGACTCAAATCATAAATGCCGACATGCAAAGATCCATGTCAAGTAAGACAGGTGTTATCACTGAAATTTCATCCACAAATGGTTACAAGAATCCAACATCGTCAAACAGTGATGAGGTCACCCATGGACCACAATTACCACAAAATCATTTCCAAAAGGTCCAAAACTATACAATCAGTAATAAAATTAAAGTGCACTATGACTACACAGGGCACGCGTGCACATGCGCAAAACAAAAACGCAGGAAAAGTTCACATGCGCCCGATGCGTAACTGTGGTCGCTAAAATCCGTGCACATCTGAGAACGACACATTTATGAGCTTGGTCGGCCTCCCACACACTTTTGGTTCATCTTCCAAGTTTATTTGACACCCAAATCTCAACTGGATCCAAATGGGTGGCTTTTCAAAGACCTAAAAATGCCCTAATTAGCCTCTTTTCACACTACAAGCTGGTTGTACAATACCTCAAAGAGGTGCTATAAAACAAGGCCATGGGTGCACTTCATTTTTAAGGAATTTCATTAGCAAATTTATGTTGCCACTATTCTCTTTAGGAATCATCTATTCTCATCAAGAGTATACTAGCACCATTACATTGGACAATCCATCTCACCTCTTGAGTGGATTAGTTTGGAATTCTTTCACCATTTTCATTCAAAGTTGTAAGAAGAGATTATTTGTGGGGGTCCAAGAGCCCTCCCTTAGAGGAAGAAGAGACTCATAATCCTCTTTCTTCTTGGTGTTTTCTTTCACTAATATCAACCTTGCCATTGGTGACATGAGTCTTATTGATTTATTGTTCGTGTGTCCTTATGCTCAAATAGTTTAGTTGTTCTTTTATTTCTTAGTTTATTTCTTAGTTGTTCTTTTATATTTCTTTCTCTAACCCTTTTCCCTTACAACTATCTTGCTTAGCTAACCCAACTAATCTTATAAGAACCTCTGTTTTTCTCACTTAGGTGACGAAAGAGGCACAACAGATTGGCAACTCCACTGGGGAAAGGTATCAATTTCCTACCCCATTTGGATTTTTCTAACTCTTCTTTTGGTTTATTTAACTTGCAGGTGCATTAACCAACCCAATCCGACCTGCAAAACATCCAATTCCAAGTTGAATTGAGAGATTTCCACCCGGAATTTTCTTCACGGCCGTGTGTCTATTGTGCGCGGGTTTATTGGCCCACAGACGCGCATTGTGCGCACATGCACCTAAATCACAGTGTTGTTCTGCGCACCTGCACCCAAAATATCATTTCGGTCTGTGCACAGGTGCTCAATGCGCCTCTGTCCACACTGAGACCCGCACACTTGTGCAGAAAAACTCACATTGTAAGGTTTTTTGTGATTTGTGGAAGGCCCCTAGCCTTCTTAAAAGTGATTTCATGCATGTTGTAAGCTGCACCACACTTAGTTTCCTCTTCATATAAAGGGATTAGTCAAAACACATAGGCACTTAGGGGGTTTAAAATCATTATTTCCTCTTTTGCTTTCATATTTCCACATGGATGGCTTCCTTTGACTAAAAGTATAAGTTGGAATCATTTGTAAACACATCTAACTTGCATTGGGACTAGAAGTTGGATAACAATCGTTTAGTATGCTCTTCTCGCGCACCTCAAAGCGACCTTGAGAATCAGAAAGAGGTTGTAGGACAATTTCATTACCCTTAAAAAGATTAAAACCTTTAGGAGAGGACAACAACCCCCTTTGGGACTCCTCTTAGTTTATTTTTCAAACACATCTTAAGATTGTAACGGGCCCATACATGCCCACATGCTACAAAGATAGGATAGTGTTGAAATTGACTTTCTTAGGTTAAGATCATTAGGGAAGTTTAAAGGTTTTGTAATGGGCCCATACATGCCCACATGATCACAATCTAGGATAGTTTCAAAGCTCTTCTTATATTAAATCACAATAGGGAGTTAAAGGAATAGTAAAGGACCCACATGTCCACATGCTAGTTTCCTAGGGACTTTTGAATTACGCAAGGTTGTACCAAAGGCATTTAGTTAATTAGGTAATCAACACTTGTAAGGACCAAATGAAGTCCACATGCAGCAAGGTGACACCTAATTCATTAAAACATTGGCGCACTTTCACTCATTCACACACAAAAGTCACTTATCACTCACATAGTTTTCCTCTCGAACCGTGGAGGTCAAAGTAAGTACCTCCAAAGGGATTCCAAAACACCCCACCCTTTTCTTGACGAAACTATCCACTCCCATTTAATTTCAACGAGGTTGGTTCACACCCCCAATCTCTCAAACAAACACATCTAAATTTTTTCTAAAAACTCACTAATTTTTCCTCCATAAGAGGTGCCAAAAGAAATTTTTTAGTCTAGGTAGGATTTTTGGGATAGGCATCCAAATAACTCCCCGTTATCTAGTTCTCACATTGTCAAAATGATAGAAGTTGTCAAATAGGGAACTGCAAATCCTCCAAGTCAAGTGTTCCTAACACCATAAGGCAGGGAGATACCCATGAAGGGTTGAAGGCCGAGGTCTAGTTGTTCTGTGTGTCCCCCCTTGAGGCACCCACCTCTTAAACGGGATCCAGCCCGTGACCCATTTCTTAGGCCGAAAATCTAAATGACGTACTTTGACCGCGGTACCTAGTGACCAAATTTTAGGACATCTACCCAGGTGGAAATTGTGGGCTGAAATTGCACCTTGATCGGATTTTGTGTGGCTATTGGGAAATATCGCCAGTTCTTTTGGGATATGCCCCCTTTACCCCTAATTATAACTGATTACTTCATCCTTCACTAGTTTCTCTTCTGGCGACTTCAAACCCCACTGCTAAGTACTATTGGAAGGTCCAGTGCTATTTGAGAGGAAGGAGGTTACGTCTTTTAGGACACGAGCATTTTTTTTCTTTGTTCCCCCAAGAAGAAAAAACCCACTTATCCACATATATGCTTCTTTTTCACAATACTTTATGTATGACACACTTTTGATTACATTTTGATTTAGAGATATATTGTGTAAAGTTCAAAAAATTGCAACAAAGTCTCTTGCTTATTTGTTACTCTCACCACCATTCGCACACATTCACCCAGCTAGTCGAACATCATAGGGGACCCACAGAATCCCCATCATTCCAGACGCTTGCTAAATCTCCCTCCTATCTTAGGGGGAGTACCTAGTTTTGCCAACTCATCGACACCACCTTCTCACACTCCTGTGAGGGCCACTGTCTTAGGATTATCTTTGATTGGTTCCACATTACTTGGGTCCACTTCCCAAGGTCCCCCATCCACTCACTCTCCTTTACATGGAAGTGGGGGGACAAATTCCTTTCAAGGGGGAAGTACCAACCCACCTAGCCCCCCTCAAGGGTCAGGTTCACAGAATACTCACACCATGGATGGAACTAATCCCCCACCAACACTCTTGATGCCATATTTGGCCTCTCTTAACATACCAAACCTAAGAAAACTCACAAATGATCCTATATTGCATGATCCCACATGGCCTTCAATGCCCACAAAACTACCTTCAGACATCCCCAAGTTTGAAGGAAAGGTAGGGGATGACCCTGCCAACCATGTCATGAATTTCCACCTATGGTGCTCTTCCAACAACATTATGGATGATTCCATCAGACTACGATTATTTCAACACACACTCACTGGCCCATCATCCAAATGGTATGTAGATGAAAAATCAGGGTCTCATGTGACTTTCGAGTCCTTGGCCAAAGCATTTTTGACATTCTTCCAATTACCAATCTGCCATGACAATGGTCTTTTCTACTCTCTAATTTTAAACAAACCTCAGCCACACATATCACTGATCACATTCACAAGTGGCATAGATGACGTAGTTTGTGAAAAGACGAATCCACCAAACAATAGTGTCTTGATTGGTTTCTCAGATCACTTGTCTCTCTCCTCGGTAAAGATGTAGCTTCCACCTTCCCTCAATCAGAAGAAGAAGCCATCAATAAGGCTCAAAAATACAACCTCATCTATTCATAATCAGGGTACTTATACATAGTACTCCCTGATCTTCCAAAACCCATGCCATTCGGCCAAGACAAGCCCAAGATGTCTCACTCAGCAGATGGATTGATTGTTAATACCACACACCACAGTCCACAACCCCAACAACCACCAATGTATGGCACACCTCAATATCCGTCGGCATATGGGGGCACCTCTTATTACCCACCACCCCCTTATCAACAACCATACCCTGTTTCTATTCCTCCACCCATCATTGGGCCACAACCAGCACCCCCAATGCACCCACCTATCCAAACAAGTTCTGGTATTCCCTCTACCTCGACTTATACTCTAAGTACTAGCAAAAGAACCACGCCTTCCTATGTACCTTATGGATCATTACCCCCACAAAATCCATGCTTTCCATTCCTTGGTCCTCCACAGCCCATGGCTCCCCCACATCCTCATGCTGGGGTGAATTTTGTTCAACCCTCTCCCCTTCAACAATATCAAAATTTTGAACAGTTGAATATGGAAAATTTGACCCATCAGTTGAATAATGCCAAAAAGAAAGGAAAAAACAGGAACAATAACAACCTAGGTCAAGGCAGGAATCACCCCCAACAGAACCAACCTACCGGGGGCAACCCAAATCAAGGGAATCAGAAACCCCAGGGGGGAAATAACAATAAACGTCAAGGGATAAATAACAATACTATTAAAACCACATTCCCTTGTTCCCTTTGCGGTGAGTTTGGTCATTATACTCATCATTGCCTCCAAATCATTGATTTTAAATGGCTGAAAGACTCAGGCAGTCTACCACATCCTCTAGCACTGCCTGCCCCCTAGCAGGACCCACAACAATACGTGCAACAACCCCCCCAACTGTGCTACAAAACCCCATTCCACACCAAGGTTTGATGAACACCCAACAAGACATGCAGCCTAACCCACCACAGTTGGGACAATATCTCAATCCAAACAATCTCGCAGATTGTACTATCCTCCTCACTAGTGAGGAAGAAATCCTTCCATAAACATGTAATCATCAATACCGTGCACCCACTAAGTCTCCTCCCATTCCCCCACAAACAATCCCCGCACCAACGGGACCCCCTTTGGTGATCCCTCGCCCTAACATAGAATCACCTCGTTGCATCCCTCGCATCCCATTGCGCAGGAATGTTCACAACCCACGGGCTAGGTGGCTCATAATTACAGTCTGGTTGATGACTTAGCACAATCCCCGACTGCCATGTTAGTCTTAGAGGTCCTTCAAACTTGTCCCACTCAATGGAAATCATTACTTTCTGCCTTGGGGGCAGTCAACCCCATGTATACTTGACTCATCACATTTGATCTCGAAAGTGGAGAACCTCGACTCCCCCCTCTAATCGATTTTCAAATCCCAGTAAAAATTCAGAACATTACAGTTCATCGGTGCATCATCGATGAAGGTGCATCCACATGCATTATGTCCAAATATATATGACAGAAACTTGGTTCCCCTGAACTCATACCATCTGCCATTACCTTAAGAGCTTATGACAGATGACCATCATCTCTTGAAGGGCTCTTCCAAAATGTCCCCATAGAAATCAGAGGCAAGACCATTCTCATCGACATTGAAGTTATCAATGCCCCACTCGATTATAATATCCTGTTCGATTGTAGCTACATCTATGCTATGAAGGTAGTTGCCTCTTCCATCTTTTGAACGATGATATTCCCCCATAACGGGAAGATCATTACCACCGACCAATTCTCACATTACGAGCCTAACCCTTCTGCCAACATCGATAACATTCTCCCTCTCATCCACATGAGTCATGACGCATACCCACTCATCGAAATGGGTCCGAGAATTTTCAAATACCCATCATTGTTAGGAACTTACCATGGTGCACCACCACTCCTTCATCCTTCCAATCAAGTATGCATCGTGTCAACCAACGAAACTGACATAGAGGATACCCTTCCTCCTAGGGAGGCTTCTATCATATCTGATGTCCCACTAGTCGTAGAGCTCCCCCCTCACGAGCCTCCTACGAACTCGTTGACTCCACCAATCCACAATTTCACCTCTCCCCAAGGCCATATCCCAGTTTGGGAGATAGTTCCTCAAGCCATTACTCAAATCCCCTTATTTTCCCCTCCAGCAGGCATACAATCTTTCCAGGTAGCCACAATGCTTACCCTCCCTAATATGGTGTTAGCAATTCCAGTTTGGTATTTACATCCACCAGAGATGGTCCCTTAGCCATCCCTTCCCCCCCAAATGGAAGGAATCCCAATGACGATTCCCATACTCACTCCCACCATACCCCCTACACCCTCACTCACTAACCTCCCTGCCACAGCTGGGGGCAGGTGAAAGAAGAAAGATCCCATAGCTCCACTTATCCCCTCACATCCAACCTCCTTGCGCGCTATGTGGGAAATATGGACACCCAACCAACAAATTCCCATCTTTACTCGAGTTACGTAACCTAATTCAACCCAGTCAAACACCATCACAGCTCGCCGCTGTGACAAGTACTGCCACTATCTCCCCGAACACAAGTAGAAAAGGGCTGAGAAGCAAATTCGCTTGCACCATATGTTCAGAATATGGCCATTATACACACCATTGCCCAACACTACCTCAATTCCGACAGACGTTAGTTGTAGTCCGCCAAAGCTTCCAGCAGACACCCAATCCAGTTACGTCATCCTCACCAAAACGAAATGACATCCATTATGTCACAACTTCAGTCAATGAACGTATGAGATGCCCTTGCTCTCTATGTGAATCCTTAGATCATTTTACATATCAATGTCCTATGATCATTGAATACAGGCAATGCCAAATGTACCTGATTCAAACCCCTACACCCCCTATAGAATTTAAGGTTGAATTTACCTCACCACTTGAGATTCTTCATATCATTTTTCCAGAACCAGAGGTACTCCCTATACCTCTGTGGTTCTTGGATGACTTATCCAAGGATTTACCCCCAAATCCCCCCAATTCTCCCGCTCATTTCCCTACGGAAATTTTTCATCCAACTACCACTGGCACCCCTCAGTACCTTGATATTTGGTTTATGTCGAGTGAACCATCACAATCTCATTGCATCATTCCCCCTACTTCTTCATCACTAAAAGACAAACACACGGTGATAGTCACTGATATTTCTCTTTTAGACCCCTTGTATTCCTGCCAATTTTACTGTGACGAGGACATACTCAAGGAACTAACCACTCCCGACTACCCATGGGATGCACTACACCATAGAGCACTCTTCTTTTCATAGGAAGCCTTCATGCCTACTAACCAACACCCCATATACGCAGTCGAAACCAAGGATTTTATCCCATCAGGGGATATCGACTGGTTCAACAACCCCATCCCGGCCCCTGATGCTTTTGAAGAAGGCAACATGGCCAACATTTCCCCGACCATCAAAATCGATATTTTCATCAAAAATGGAGTCGTCAAGGAAATTACCATTGGCACCGCATGCACTCCTCAAGAAATCACCGCCTATAAAGCCCTCTTCCAAGAATATCAGGATATTTTTGCCTGGTCATACACAGAGATGCCTAGCCTCGATCCCTCTATTGTCGAACATCGCATCGACACCTGGCCCAACATTACACCAGTTCGCCAAAAACAACAACTGCTACACCCATCCAAAGCAGCGGCCATTAAAGCCAATATTGACAGATTACGCACGGCTAGGTTCATCTACCCCATTGCCTATACGTCATGGGTTTCCAACCCTATACTCGTTAACAAAAAAAAGGGCACTATCTGTGTCTGCACGGACTTTCATGATCTCAATCACGCCTATCCCAAAGAAAAATTTCCAATGCCTTTCATCGATCAAATTATCGATGCCTGCACAGGCCACGAGGCTTTGTCCTTCATGGACGGTTTCTCTAGTTATAATCAAATCCAAATCCACCTAGTTGATCAATACAAAACCGCATTCACCACCCCTTTGGGTATGTTTGTGTATAGTGTCATTCCTTTTGGGCTAAATAATGTTGGCACAACTTTCCAGTGGGCTATGACCTACATTTTTCATGATCTAGCTCATATCATCCTCGCATACTTGGACGATCTCACAGCTCAATCCAAAAAATGCACCCAACATCTTGATGATTTATGGATCATCTTCCAATGGTGTTGTCAATACAACATCCGCTTGAACCCCCTCAAATGCGTATTCCACGTCACTGTTGGGTGCCTCCTCAGATTCATTGTTTCCCAAAGCAGTATTACTATTGACCCCCTCAAAGTCCAATCCATCACCGAAATTCCACCCCCACAGAGTTTATGCCAATTACAGAGCCTACAAGGAAAAGCCAACTTTCTACGACGATTCGTCCCAGAATATGCCACTCAAGCACACGGTTTCCTTTTCTTACTCTGCCACGACATCCCATTTCACTGGGACGAACATGCCCAAAAATAATTTGATGATCTTAAAATGGTGCTCTCCAACGCCCCTTTAATTAGTGCACCCGACTACAATCATGACTATATCCTCTACATATCAGCCTCAGATGTCTCAGTGGCAGGAGTTCTCGTTCAAGTCAACGATGATGATCGTGAGCATGTCATTTACTACATTAGTAAAAATCTCTTAGGGCCAACCCTGAAGTATAAACACAAAGAGAAGCTATCCCTTGCAGTCGTCCTCACAGTCCAAAAACTACGCCATTACATTCTGCTTCACATGACTAAAGTCATAACAGATTCCAACCCTATGCAAATTCTTGCTCAGTCGTTGGAAAATTAATGGCAAATTTGCCCGATGGATTGTTATCCTTCAAGAGTACGATATTGAATTTTCAACACCCAAGAGAAAGAAATCTCTCATCCTCGCCGAAATTGTGACGACATTCCCCTCTGATACTACTAGTTCCCCCGTCAATACCAACTTCCCCGATGAACATCTCTTCTACATCACTTCAGATGATCCTTGGTATGGCAACCTCCTCATCTATCTCCGAACCCAAAGTTTCGGTAACCACCTCTCACGTGATGATCGTCATCGTATTCACCACCAAGCCCCCCGCTATCACCTCATCGGAGATATCTTATATCGACGAGGGGTCAACACCATACTTCGTCGATGCTTGACTATTGACGAGGCCAATAGAGTCTTGAACGACTGCCATAGTGGCGCATGTGGGGGCATCTTTTGGGAAAGTCCACTGCTCAGAAAATCATTCGAGCAGGTTATTTTTGGCCTACATTGTTTCACAATTGCATTCATGTTGTGAAGCAATGCGATAAATGTCATCTTTATGCCAACAAAACATGAGCACCACCTGCTCTTCTCCACCCAGTCATTACTGCAGGACCCTTTTGCAAATGGGGCATCGACTTCATGACTTGTAATCCCCCATCCATTAATGAACACAAATACATTGTTGTCACAGTTGATTACTTCACAAAATGGGCTAAAGCCATGCCAGCCTTCAACAACACTGCTGACACTGCAACACGTTTTTTCTTTAATCATGTCATATCCCACTTTGGAGTACCACTCCAACTAGTTTCCGATCACGGGAAACATTTCGAGAACGAGATTTTCATTGAGCTCTCATCTCGGTTCAGATTCTCCCATGAGTTTGCCTCACCATATTACCCTCAGTCTAACAGATAGGTCGAAGCAATTAACAAGGTCCTCAAGACCATGTTGCAGCACACGGTTAACAAACATAAGACCAATTGATATCATATGTTATTTTCCGCGCTATGGGCTTACCGTATGGCCATGAAAATAGCCATTGGTTTCACACCATTTCATCTAGTCCATGGGGTTGAGGCCACTCTTCCCATTGAGTGTGAAATCCCCACCTTACGCACCACAATTGAGCTATTACTCGACACTGCTCCAATGGAGCAGCGCTTGCTGAATTTAGAGTCCCTGGATGAAGATCTTCGATCTTCATTACAGAACAATGAGGCAACTAAAAAATGGTCAAAGGCCACCTTTGATCGCCATGTCAACCTTCGTTCATTTCATGAAGGCAACCTCATCCTTTCTTATGATATCGCTCATGATACCCTCAGTCATGGAAAATTAGAGTCATTATGGCATGGACCCTACATTATCCAACATTGCCTCACCAAAGGCACATACATCCTGGCCTCTCCTGAAGGCCTCTCTCTCAAAGAACCCGTCAATGGGTTATACTTAAAGAAATTTTACGCCTAAGCATATCCATTCTACATTAGGTTATTTATTTTATATTTATTTTAATCTTTTTTCCATCCCACACGTCTAAACTATCATTTGTGTTATTGACAGATGCTACCTCCATCAGCCTTCCACATCGGTTATACTGACAGTGCTAGCCGTTGGACATAGAATCTAGCTTCGGCAGCTTGGGCCCTCTATTCCCCCTCACAGGAACTACTCCACTCTAGTGGCATATGTTTGGGTTCAGCAACTAACAACCAAGAAAAATTTACAACCTTCATTGGCCTCCTTGTCGATGCACATCATCATCGTATTCATCACCTTAGCGTCTTTCTTGACTCTCAACTAGTCGTCCTCCACTCCACAGTCACGCACCCATGTGTAGTTGTGTAGAAAACATGCGTGCATATCATGAGTGCCTTTATCCCCCCTAAGGGCACACCCATGCATGGCTATCCAAATAATAGGCTCGCACCTGTGCACACATATTTTCGAATCGCCCGTGCACTGGGGGGCCCACACCCATAAAATCCCCTGTATGACCCTCCGTACAGGCCCTGCCCATAAATTCAAAACCTACTTCTATGCAGGAAAGTAAGACCACTAACCTGAATCTCATTGGTCCTGAATCGGCTACCTCATCCTCTTGGAATCTCCAAATCTCCTATGAATACCTCTCGTCCAGTCACTCTAGCAACAAGTACAAATGAGGTGGCAATGTGGGCCCTACAACTATATATAGGCCTTTCCACCAAACTTTCAAGCACCATTCCGGGAGCTCTGGGTGTCCGTTTTTCCATCCGTCTTTAGCCACGGGATCAACATCTCTTCATCTACATCAAGATAGTCCCTGGGCCAGATTTTATCCTTAGCCCCCGGGGCACCATTTTTTTCATACCCTGTCCAGGTACGCATGCTCATATTCAAAATTATCAACTAAATGCTTGTATGTTCGACTCTCTTCATATATTTTTCATGTTGAATATTTGGTTTTCATGTGTGTAGGTACTTGGTCATCATACATCAATGCAACCCCTTCAAGTATATACTCAGCACTGACATGTAATCATTCCCTCTTAATCCACTTGCATCTCCAGTCACACCCTATGAAATTTGCCTTTAGGATCCCCATCTCTGACTCTGTAGTACCAACACCTCCATTGCATTTTAGGTACTGTCACCTGGTAGCATTCTCCCCCACATGAGTTGTCCCATTCATAGCACCCTTTTGCACTTTTACACTCATGCTATTTTTCAACCCTTTAGGGATGGCAGACCCAATAGTCTTACATCATGTCGCAAATTAGCCACATAATCCTTCTCCTCATTTTGCTAGCTTTCCCAATGGACTCCCAGATTATCTCTTCAAGGTTCTATTTTGACTGCACCTCTGCAGTATCATGAACCCTCCATTTCATCCACAATCAATTTTCCCCTCTGCAAATTTCCCTCCATTTCATCTACCTCATATAGAAACCCACCCATGGGGCCCCCACCTTCCACCAATTCTCCAAGATAATTGCACCTTAACTGGCCCAACCATATTACATTGGGGCACCTGTTTCTGTATTTGTACACTCATCTCAAATTATTCTTTATTTGTTTGGTTTCTTGTAAAAAGCCTTTGTTTCCAGCATTTACATACCTTTTTGTCGTCGCCTTTGGCAACCTTCTTCCCTTTTTGGAAAACGCAACCCATGTCGCCCTTGGTTGGGGCACTCCTTATCATCTACCCCTATTGACATAGTCCATATACTCTGAGAATCCCACAGGCCACTTACCTCTGCCCTCTAAGTTTGTTCACTTTGTCCCGCCTCTGGCACAACTTATCCCACATCTTGTTTTCCTCGTGACACTTGACCTAGTTGAACGGTTGCGGCCACTTATACTTCGCATATACCCCCAACCAAGGGAAATCTTGAGTCTTCATACATCTTGACTTCTACCATGTACCTCCTCCAGTTCCTAACCTCATCTAATATATTTCACGAAGCCCTTTTCTTCTGGAAGTCACGTCCCCCTTTTGTCGACCTCAGTACAGATTTCCAGAAGGGCGACAGTATCTTGACTCTCCTTACCTTTATAATGATAGGTATTGGACGACACAGGGGGAACCAAAAATTCCCCCCTACTATCATTGTCCCCCGTAACATTCGACTTCAACACTTTGTCATGTTAAGGTGGGTCTTACTTTGCGACTATTGCAGTTATTTCTTATATTTTCCGAAGACCTCTGAACTTGGTTGGGCTATCAATGCCTACATAATCCATGATATTTCTTATAGATGTCACTGCCTACTATTTAGAGTATGTTCCTCCGTAGAATTATCTTATAACTTTATCACGACCTCCCCTGAGGGTGCTGCAGTTGTCTACATCAACACACCATTCCTTTTTTAGTTACATGACACGAGCATGTGGCATGCTCACCTCGTTTGTACACAGTTTTCTTTTACACACCTTATGGAAGGTTGGGTTCTACAGGTTCCCTTCTCCCTCCAATGGGTAACTCTTGACACCCTCACTATTACTTTCTATTACAACGTCCCTCTCAGTAGAAGAAATATTGATGAGTTTCATCTATACATATGCTCCTAACCTCATCCATCAGAGGGCATCTGTTATCACTGAAATTTCGTCCGTAAATGGTTACAAGAATTCATCATCGTCAAACAGTTATGAGGTCACCGATGGACCACAATTACCACAAAATCATTTCCAAAAGGTCCAAAACTATACAATCATTGATAAAATTAAAGTGTGTTATGACTACACAGGGTGCGCACACACATGCACAAAACAAAAATGCAAGAAAAGTGCACATGCACCCAATGTGTGACTGTGGTCGCTAAAAGCCGTGCACATATGAGAACGACACATTTATGAGCTCGGTTGGCCTCCCACCCACTTTTGGTTCAACTTCCAAGTTGATTTGACACCCAAATCTCAACTGGATCCAAATGGGTGACTGGTCAAAGACCTAAAAATGCCCTAATTAGCCTCTTTTCACACTACAAGCTGGTTGTACAGTACCTCAAAGAGGTGCTATAAAACAAGGCCATGGGTGCACTTCATTTTTAAGGAATTTCATTAGCAAAGTTATGCTGCCACTATTCTCTTTAGGAATCCTCTATTCTCATTAAGAGTATACTAGCACCATTACATTAGACAATCCATCTCACCTCTTGAGTGGATTAGTTTGGAATTCTTTCACCATTTTCATTCAAAGTTGTAATAAGAGATTATTTGTGGGGGTCCAAGAGCCCTCCCTTGGAGGAAGAAGAGACTCATAGTCCTCTTTCTTCTCGGTGTTTTCTTTCACTAATATCAACCTTTCCATTGGTAACATGAGCCTTATTGATTTATTGTTCTTATGTCCTTATGCTCAAATAGTTTAGTTGTTCTTTTATTTCTTAGTTTAATTCTTAGTTGTTCTTTTATATTTCTTTCTCTAACCCTTTTCCCTTACAACTGTCTTGCTTAGCTAACCCAGCTAAGCTTGTAAGCACCTCTGTTTTTCTCACTTAGGTGACGAAAGAGGTGCAACAACAGGTCATGGCCACCTAACATACACTGTGGATCCATGCCGATATGACTCAAATGTGAACATAGCCACCAAAAATACACTTTGGATCTATGTGTTAAAGACTCAAATTTGAACATAGCCACGAGACATACAATGTGGATCTATGCAACAGTACAAACTAAATATACTCCAACATAACTTAAATCTGTGAGAAAAGATTCAAGGTCTTCATCTCCACCACTCTATAGTACGAATCTAACCATGTGATTACAGGTGCTGAAGTCAAACATGGTAGAAACCACTTGATTACTGGTCATTAGTGTATACCATCAACAAGTGCGAGGGAAATCACCATTAATGTCAATGACTCCCAAGGTACTCTAGTACAATCCAACAAATGTGAATCAATGATTTGAGGTCGAACATTCGATGGAATCTTCTGATCAGGAGTCAATAATGAAAACCCACTGTCGAAAGCGAGGAAACCTTCCATTGAGGCATGGAAGTTCCAAGGTACAAATTAGTTTCTAAGTCTAATTCCTGGATAATGAGTTGAAGTCGACAGAAAAAGACTCGTCAAAGGAGGGCCTTAATGTATCCCACATCAATGACATGAAACAGGTAACAAGATTTGATGTAGATCAGAGTAACAAGTGATTCAGGACTAACTCAGGGATGGCTGATGCAATAGAAGTCTTTAAGGACTGCAAAAATGGCCAATGCAATAGAAGGATTTCTAGGTTGAACTTATTTTTTGAACATATTGACGACACGACAACTGTCTTGGAAACACTGACTCAACAACAGGAATCATAGACCAATTTGTAATCTTATAAGGAGTATGATCAAGAGATGAGCGGATTTTCCAACCTAGACACAAGGAAAGTGAAAGGGTGTCATGTTCAAAAGCGACTCTTCCATGGAATACAGGTTTGGACATATTTCTTTCCCAATTTTTTCCACCACCATTTCTGGCGAGTACCTCTTTATTTTTACACAAGCTTGAGGAGGATAACATATGATTGTCGATGTAAGCTCATCCTTCATATGATTCCCTCATATTATATTTAACAAACCCTAGGAAGGAGTGGTTCGGTCCCATTATGGGTCTTTCGATGTTTGTTTAACAAGTCCAAAGATAGAAAACTCGAAGGTTTTTCATGATTATAGAGTCTGGAAAAACACTTAAAAGAGAACTCTCTCAGTTCCTTTTTTGTAAAGGGGTTTGATGAGACCGAAAAAGAGATAAACTATCGCTCAAGAGACGTTTTCTTCAAATACGTTAACGAGTGTGAAAATAACAAGATCGCTCGGCAATATTTTCATGTTTAAAGAGTCTAAAAAGAGCTTAAAAGGAACTCCAGTGTATTCCTTTTTCATATAACCTTTATGAGTCTGAAAAAGTGATAAAAGTATACTCGGTTTCATTCTCACGTATTTACGAGCACGAGAAAGAACAAAGACTAAGCTCAGTAACTTATTCTCATGTATTTACGAGCATGAGAAAGAACAAAGACTAAGCTCAGGACTGTTTTCATTTTTACGCAAGCTTTAAAACAAAACAAAACTATGCTTGGACCTGGTTTCATTTTTACACAAGATTGAACCAGAGGGAACTATGCTTGAGGTAAGTGGTTTCATTTTTACACAATCTTGAACCATATAAAACTATGCTTGGACTTCCCAACGCATAACACAGGGATGGTTGGTACTTAGCCCCCAGCTTAAGAAACTATCGGCTCTAAATTCATCATGAAGTCTAGAGGATGAAAGCATTGCCCCCCAAGATTCATTTCATTTAACTGCAAAATAATATGAAATGAAGCTTCAAATACTAGACTTGAATCAAATGGAGAGGGGGAAGTTGTTTCATTTTTTAACGAACTTGACATAGGAGAAGAACTATGCTCGTGACTCTAGGTATAATCCCTAGTCCATTGTTTCATTTTTTAACGAGCTTGACATAGAAATGGGAACTATGCTCGTAACCTATGTTTCATTTTTTTTTAATGAGGTCGCCACAGATACGCAAAACTATCCTTGTAACAGGTTTCATTTTTTAATGAGTTTGAAATCAGAAAACAATGCTCAAGGCTGGTTTCATTTTTAAATGAGCTTGAAATCAGAAAATCATGCTCAAAGACCTTTGTTTCATTTTTTAACGAGGTTGCCTCAGAGATGCAAAAACTATCCTCGAAGTCTCTCTTCTTGATCATGGATTCCAAGAGGACAATTCTTTGGAATGACACCATGTCAAGGGAAAAAACTTGGTCATGGCTTCCAAGAGGTCTTCACTGGAAGGAAGAAACACACTCTGGAAGGACACCATGTCGAGGGTTGTGACAGGAGTAAAGAGATCATTCTCTAACAACCCTATCGAAGAGATCACCATGTCAACTACTAGATCTAAGTCATCAGAATTTGAATTCATGGGAGACAATGCCACATAATTGACATGTGGCAGGGGCGATACTATCTTCAGATAAGAACCATTCAGGGAGGCAATCTAGGTGGGGTCAACGAATGAAATTTGATCAACAATTACAAATCATCCATTGTGAGGGAAATATATCACACAAAAAAGAGTAGACATAATAGCTTTCATGGCATAGAAAAAATATCACCCAAGGAGTAAAGAAAAATCCAAGGGGTCTTGGACTACCATGACATCAATAAAGACAGTTTTCCTTCCCAAAGTTACAGGAAACTGAGGAAGGGTCCCTAAAGGTTGATTGGTTCTTCTGTTAAAAGCTAATAGATTCTTCATAACCGACGCAAGTGGAGGACAACCCAAAGCTTTCCAAGAAAAATAGGACAAAATACTAACGGATGCACCTTCATCTATCAGTGTCTGAGGAATGTCTCGACCAGAAACCTGTACTGTAATCTGGAAAGGAATGTGAGAGGGAAGATGAGGTCCAGTTAGCACACACCAATCAAAATGGATGGCCTCATAACTTGGAGGGGGTTCCATGGTAGAAGGAGGAATATCCCCCGGCATGGTAGATTTTGTATCAACAAGAAAAACATGGGCAGTATCGGGTTTACTCTCTAGCGGGAGAGTAGGATCGACCGATGGAGAGATCATATTGACCACTTGGGTTTCATTCTCCAAGGGGAGAATGGGGTCGACAGGTGGAAATGGATCGACCTCTTGGGTTTCACTCTTTAACGGGAGAGTGGGATCGACCGAGGATGCGATCGGATCAACCACTTTGTCAACTGGTTCAATTAAGGATGTGACCAGATTGACCACTTCATCAACCAGACTGACTGAAGGGGGAACTAGATTGATCATTCCATCAACTATAGGAGGGTCAAGAGTAATATTGCAATAAGTGGCTGGAAGTTGAGGCTGTGAAACAGGTATGTCTTCCAGGAATTTCGAGGCTTCTTCCATATGAGGGAAAAGGTGAGTTAGATGACTCCCTTTGCATAACATACATGGGAACTTGACTCTACTTTTCTTCTTCTCAATGGTATCTTGACTAGTTGACGGGAGGTCATCAACATGTTGTTTAGAGGCTGATGACACGGGTTGGTGAGGGTGTGTAGACCAAGCTTCTATAACATTGGATACACTAGGGAAATCCTTAAGAAGATGACTACCCTTACAAAGCCTACAAGGGTACTTTTGTTGGCATGTTTTACAGGCAGCATATGCTTGTCATTGATGGCAAGTACAACAACGATGATGGCTTGACTACAGGAAGAATGTAACAGACAGGCACCAAAAGTATTTTGGGAAGATGCTACAGAGCTCGATAAGATCATAAGAGATAGTGCAAAGGATGGTTGTCATGCTTTATAGGCATTATGTGCTTGTCATTGATGGCAAGATCAGATTATGCAGCGAAGGAAAAACAAGGACAAAGTAAGCTCAAGAGGAATTTGCGCAGAGTCGAACATAGTGCCTAATCTCAAGAGGAGAAGCGTCAATGATCGTTGGATCCCATTTAAATTCCCGAAAGAAGGAGGACCATCAGATCTGATTGTAGACAAGAAGAATGCACAGAAGAGGAGGATAGATCTCAGGTATCAAATATGAGCATAAGTTCCGACCATCGTTGGATCAGGAAGAACCTACACGTTCTTTAAAGTGCAAGATAGAAGCGGTGGTCCAACTCCATTTTGGAGTTTTGGCTATCGGGATTTCAGATATCGGGAGATGGAAATGTCAAGGTTATTTACAACAGAAGTCCCAAAATCATGAAATGAAAAACACAGAAATCTCGTCAACCGTCCATCTCAGGGGGTTATGTGAGTTGTTTGATCACTTCGGAGTTTTGGAAATCGGGAGATGGAGATGTCAAGAACTCCTACTATAGGAGTCCCGAAGTCGCGAACCCCAAAATCACGATATGAAAAATCACGACAAGATTGGGACCATTGGGTCCATAGGACACGTGGTGAAAGATCATCATTTCGCTGAATGGCGAGTCAAAGGAACAGGGTTCCCTAACCTCTTGAAATCACGATATGTGAAATCGTGAAATAATCCTAACCGTCGAATCGAGGATTGATTTGAACCGTTGATCAGGCACAACAAAGGCTCATGGAGTTGCGAAGTCTCGATAAAATCTTGACCGTTGATCCAAGATGTATGCGTGGCCAAAGATCAGAGCATGTCAAAGACCCCATATCAGGGTTTCGCGAATCACGGCTTGGAGAGGCAAGAAACAATACCACAGGAATGCCGAAATCGCGAAATGCGAAATCACGAAATAATCTGAGCCGTCAGATCAAGGTTTGATGTGGACCATTGATCCATCCCCATT
>JZKD02S2164842.1:784229-801766 GCA_000966675.3 Picea glauca
TTTATGCATTGTAATTTGAGGGGGGGTTTTGTTCCCATGATGTTTTTCCTCTTTCCTTATTTATTTCAGTGTATCTTTTGTATTTGGGTACCTAACATGGCCTCGTAGCTGGGACCCATTCTTTATTTTCACCATTGTGATGTTCAGGGGGGGTGTTGGAGTTACTTCACACACACATAGGATTTATTTTTCCTAAGGTTATTCCTTGTTTATTAGTCATAATTAGTCATTATCCAGGCTCCTATATTTTAGGGGAGAATATTCCACCTGGAGAATATTCTCTTTCAGTTGACACTTCAGTTTGGCTAGTTGAGTTGAGTTTATATGTTGCATTGGTTTTGTCACCATGCAACATTGGGATCATCACCAACTCACTACTCTTTGTTCAGTCAATTAACTGAAGACTAGTTGACTAGTTAACTCAGCTAGGTGCTAGTTCACTCCCGTAACTGCCTCGGAGACTAGACTAGGCGGCAGTTCACTCCCGTAATTGTTGGTGTGTGTCCAGATCAATCTAGACCACCACTATGGCTCATTAGTTACTCATGTATCCTATATCTATTGTAAATTATTCACTCTCTGAGTGTGGAATATGGTTAATGATAATTCTTCCATTATTTCAATCTTGCTTCTTCTTTCTCAATTTCTCTCTGTAAATGTGTGTAGTATTTTCTAGCTAGATCTATTCTGTGCAGGTTCAACACATTTACAAATCCCACCCAAATTTTTTTTAGCTAGAACATGCACATGCTCTAGGAATTGTTGGCAGCCAATTCATATTTTCTACTGTCCTTATAAGCTACCTACACCAATGGTTTGCAAACCTTAATTTTTCGTCGCAATTCTTGAATAAATGACACTTTTATTTTTGCGCTATTTGCACACTTAACTTTGTTCTTGTTTTCACGACTGTAAGCGCGAAAACTTGGTCTTTCGAAGTCGCATTAAAATCACTATTGAATTGTCGTTATCATTCTTGTCGATATGCCCATTGCGTTTGCATCTTACTTATCATTATGCAGTTGGCAAAGCCCTTTGATCTATACTCATTTGACATTCTTTGATTGATTATGTAATTTCGTTTCATGAGTCACTGAGTTTGTGATACATTGGTGATTTGATTCACATGTTCTTTGATTGATCTACTTGGCACATTGGTATACATAAAAACGCATTGGCACATTGGTTAAACTCTTGGTATGAATCGTTCTATACTCCGCATGTCACATAGTCAAACCATTGTTATTGGTTTCGATTTATTTGTTTGGTTTTGAAACTATAACTTTTGATCGCGCGAATGGTTTATCCACTTACCAAAGGTTTTGATTGATTGATTGAAGTGGCATGGTTGTAACACATATGTGTTGTGATTTGAATAGTTGAAAGCGTCGGTGGTTGTACCATGGTAATGACTATTCTGCATGGCAGAAATAGCTCCACCACCTTTGCACGATGTCATTAATGCCTTCCCTTATCCCTGTTTCACCTCTGCTAGCGTCGGGTAAGCCTTCGAGCATTCTTCTCATGTGTGTGCTACATTCAAACCCTAGCTCATTCACACCACTTACCGTCTGCTCGGCTCCATGGCACTGGTGGTGCGAATTGAGCCGAACGATAGTCAAGCCCTGCTACTATTCGATAATGCCCGGAAAGATTTGCAAGATAATGGTTGGCTCACGTTTGTACAGAGGTTTGAGGGTTTTAATCTATTTGTTGAACAACAATTCACCCTGACTTTTGATGGATTTAGAGCCAAAGTAGTTGACATTCAGCTTGAAATCAGTGAAGAGTTTATTAGCTCTACCACAGGGTTAGCAGCCACGGGCCAGTGATGGTTTAAAAACTCTAAAGTTGAGGAGGTTCCATGGTCGTTATTGTTCGTCTCGCGGAAGGTCGCATCATGTGACAGAGGTATGCCCATTTCCACGCTTAAACCAAGGTGGCATGATCTTTTGATGGTGGTTAAACAATACATGACCTGTGAGGGTCGGTATGGACTGGTTTTTATTTATCACCTTCGTTTGTTAATGAATTTTATGGGTTATCCATTGAACATGCCATTTTATTTCTAGCGTAGTCTTTATAAAATGGCTAAGAGGTTTAAACGAGAGAAGGCCAACAATAGCTTGTTTCACCATGGCCTGATCAGACTCATCGTTGTTCACCACTTAAACCTCCACGTTGATAGTTGGCAAGATTTTATCTCTCGAAATGGTTTTGTTGATACAGAGCCTGTCCAAATTGACAAGCCTGTGGTTAGTGAAACTAAGGTTGGGCCACCAATGCCTTTCCATGTCCTATTGCCCTCTCCCAAACCCTCGGTCAACCCTGATATTGACCTACCTGACGTCTTAGTAGACAAGGTTGAGGCTATGAAAAATCCTATGAGTAAAAAGGTTAAAGGTAACCCTACTGTCGACGGAAAAGGCAAAAAGAATGCTCGACTTATATCGAGACTTGCTAGGAATAAACCTAAACCTAGTGTTGATCAAAAGCCTATAGTCCTCAATGAAGACTCGGACTCTGACATCGAACGCTTCCTATCTAGTGAGTACCCTTACTCCCAAGGTCTGTGCTCCGAGTCACCCTATGACTTCGTTTCTAATTTGCCTCCGTGCTTAAAGAACAATCCTAGTTACCCAGGGATCAAGCTTCCTAGTGAAACCCTCGGTGATTTAACCAAACCCTCACTTGCAATTTCAAAGACCGGGTAGTCGTCATGCGACCAATGTAATGTGTGGTTGGAACGCTACTATACCGACATTCCCTTATTACAGTAGAAGATCAAATCATTGGAAAACCAAGTTGCAGTGTTGAGAAGCCAAAGGGACAAGCTTCAAGCAAATGATAAGAAGCAGAAAACCACTGGTTCCATCGTATTTAGGAATGCCAAATTGGCTACAGCCTTCGTCAATTCCAAACTGTTATGATCAAGTTGTCTGCTCATCATCCAGGTATGAATTTTGATATCAATTTCATTTTGTGAATTGCTAGGATTAATATAATGATTTGAGTTTGGTTTACAAATAGATCTGTCCATTGTTCAAATTGACTCCGTCATAGTTTGATTATCAAAAAATGGTTATGTTATGAATCTTGTACATTATTTTCGTTTTTCTAAAATTAAATGAAGTTATGATTTGGTTACACGATTTGGTCGTGCCCAGTTTAGCAAGTGTTTGGTTTTCATTGGTTTTGATTCGTTTGTTTGTTGGTTTGAGTTAACGAAATCAATGGTGTTTTTTTTCGCTTGGATTTTGTTTGTATTCAACCTGAACATGAGGTTTTTATGCTCAAATTAGAGAACTACTATGTTTTGATTTGATATAATTTCGTTGTGGTTGGATCACAACGACCTTGATTTAGTTTTTATGATTTTATTTTTCAAACGATTTCATACGATCGAATTGGCTTGATAATTACGATGTAGTCTATTAAATTGGAAAAATGACTCTGTTTTGTCAACATTTTCGTTTGGATTTGGATTATATCTGAACTATACAAAATATCTCTACACCCAAATCATTGAATTGTTTTGATTCACAATGACTATGTCAAACTCAAACTGTTCGATTCGCTCTTGTTTTAATTGGATTGTTGCATATCCTGAGTTAGCATGATTGTTTTTATGAGTTGGATTCATATCGAAAATAGACTTGATGTTGCTCTATTGATTTTAATTTTCAAAATGAGCTAGTTAACTCAGATCGACATATGTTATCTCTGTCGAATTCATATGAAAAAATCCGGTTAATAAACGAATTCAAGAAATGATTTCGTTCAATGTCAATCAATTTTGTTTGCCCCAATTAACAATAACAAATGATTGGACAAGTCCTACAGATCATGTTATCAACTGATTGATTCCATTATGATTTTTTTTACATACCCGTTTTGATTTGATTCGCTAATAACATGAATCGTTTGTTATGTTTAATATAGTGCAATCAATTTGAGAAAATGATTCATGTTAATTTGATTGGATTCAAAGTGATTTTGTGGATAGTTGAAGCAACTATTTGTGATTTCAATTGGTTATGAATCGATTTAATTATTGTCTATTATCCAATGTGATTCTGTATACCCGAATTGGTGATAACATATGGAACAGAGTACATGCATCTCTGTATTCGTTTGATTTATCTTAGTTTTGTTTTCTCTTAAATTAGTATAAAAATTTTGATTTGAATGATTCGATATTTGTATAATAGTGTGAATTTAATTAATTGAGTTTTTAATTGGTTTAATATGATTCTGTGTTGGATTTAGACCAGCTACAGAATCACAAGATTCTGTAGCTAGTCTTTAGGATTAGATTTTTATCAACAACTATCAACAAAATATCCTTTTAACTTGTCCATTTTTTACCTCTTTCAGGTACATTCGAATTTCATTGGGCATGTTGTGGCAGTCTAGGAGATATTTGTGTGATATAGTTTTTATTTTAGGTTGTTAGTTTAATCAAACTTGGGATATCATCCCAAAATTTTTTTAAACAGTTTTGATAACTTCGACAGGGATGTTTTACCCTATGGAAGGTCTTTAAATACTTATTATTTTTTGTAATAAGGGGCATCCTCACTTGTGGGAGAACCAGGCTATGGATTTTTGATACAAACTAAGACAAAAGTTGATGTTTTGTTACAGCTTTCGCTTTCATAATATCAATCTTTTGTTTCAAGTTTATGCATGTTAGTTTGCAGTTGATTATAGACTACTTTAGCTATCATAATCTATTGAAGGATGATATGAATTGATTAATGTGCTATCCATATCTGATTTCTTTCATTATTTAAAAGTACAACAATTACTTTGTTTCAGTTAATGAATCACGGATTTCTCTTCTTCGTTAATTGAATCATTTCGTATAGATCTTTGCATACAGGTTTATCTAACTGTGAAGATCTATAAATCATAAGATTGTTGTAATTTTTATGTTTTGTTTGTCCTATAATCATATTTAAAGAGCACTACATCTTTTTGTTTACAAGAAGCTCCTGGATAATTTGCTTCGGGTTTCCTCCCTCCAATCAGTTAAGACAATCATTACACACAGGACAAACCTAGAGCGTTTCTTCAGGTCAGTTTGTTATTTATTTAATAGTTAATTTGTTAGTATGGTATAAGTAGTTTAGTTAGATACATGTATAGTTTAGATTCGTAGTTAGAGTTAGTATATTAGTTGTTTAGTTTAATTAGTTTTTATTTTATTTATTTTTCATAAAATCGTAAAAATCAAAAGACAATAGCTCTCGCTGTCTTAGGACAGAATATAAATGAGTTTTTCAGGTTTTCATTCGAATCTGTAAATTGTAAAAATTGTACATTTGTGAATAAGATTTATTTCTGTTAGTAGTTAGATATTTAATTTCTTAGAGTTAGCATAGTATTAGATAGTAGATTGTATATATATAAAATAGTTAGATTTGTTTAGTTTGTTTTAATAGTTATTTTTAGTTAGATTAGTTTATTAGTTTGTTTTAATAGTTATTTTTTAGTTAGATTAGTTTATTAGTTAGTTTTAATAGTTAGTTTTAGTTAGATTAGTTAGTTTAGAGTAGTTTTCTTTTGTTTTCTAGGACTTAGATCAGCTAACGGAGCCGCTAAACCCGTCAGGGTGGTTCATCCCAAACGGCTTGGGTTATTAGACAACCCCGGACCAGTTCCACTCTCCCAGTTGACGGACGGTCAATTTCGTCCGTCAACAAATGGCGCTAGAAGGAGGGCCTGAAATTAATTAATGGCATGAGGCGGTCGCAAGACTCCTCCACCACCTAATCGCTCACCTATAGTGACTAGAAGCCATTCGAACGATAATATTCCCCTTCAAACAACAACCACATCAACCGACGATCCACGGGTCACAGTTGAACCAGTAACCCCAAATCCTACAGGTGGTGACATACAAGAGATTGTTCGTCAATCTCTCATAAGAACACATAGTGCCCTAGCCCGTTTGAGGAAACCAAACCGTCCGTTGGACCAACCTTTGGATTTATCTGATATCAGAGAACAATTAGGAGGCACTAATATCACTGTGAATCCTATAGATCCAATCCTAAATCCTACTATAGGAGGATCTGGGATACCTCCTTCACCACCTCCATCATCTCCTTCTTCTTCTGGGGGAGATTCCTCTGACAAAGGAAATTCCCCTTCTCAACCTTCCACACCCACTACACCAATGGAAAATAAGAACAAACCTGCTAGACCTTGGCTCGACCAAGATGTCGTAGCTATACCTGGATCTCAACATCCTTTACCTAAACATCCGGAGAAATGGCTTCCCAAGTTTGACCCTGACTCAAAACAGATCGCTGGAGATCACATTAAAAAGTTTATGTTAGCCATAAGACTCCGCAATGTCGAACATGAAGACATTGTCTGTAGGTTGTTCCCCTATACTTTCGAGGGAAATGCATCTACATGGTACTTTGCCCAACAACCCCATACCATCGTGTCTTGGGAAAAGTTTCAGTCATGCTTTTTGGAAAATTTCGGAGACGGTAAGCCTCCGGAAGTCCTAGTCATGGACCTTTATAGCTTAAGAATGAACCCAAAAGAAAAGGTTAAAGACTTTAATCAAAGATTCCTAACACTTAAAAACCGAATCCGTACAGATTCCATGCCTGCTAAGAATCTTATAATAGCATACTACACTAAAGCTTTGCATCAAAGTATAGCTATTTGGGTTAAACGATCTAAGAAAGCCACGTTGTTAGAAGCCTTTGAGGAGGCTAGCCAGATTGAAAAAGATATACTTAGCCTCAAAGACTCTACTAGCAACGAAACAGAGACTAGTCCTTCTTCCAAAAAGAAGATCGAAATCCTCCCCAGACCTACTCAAAGTAAAACACAACCTGCAAGCTCAGATTTAGAAAACTTAACTAAAATTGTTCAAAAACTGTCAAATCAAGTTATAGACAGGGATGATTTTAAGGATGAAAATTTATTTTAAAATGTAGAAACCTTGGCGAATCTTACTAATCCTTCATATGCCAACTATAAAAGATTGGCGATATTTTTGTAAAAATATTGAAATTTCTAAGTATTTTATATAGTTTTTATAAAATTTTGGTGATTTTTAATGTAAAATAATTTTATCCTATAGAATTTGGGCGAATCATTTTTAAAATAGAGAATCTCGTTTTTTGAAAAACCATGGAAAATTAGCCCATGAGTGAAATTTAGCCCCTAAAATCATCCTTGTTTATAGACTTAAAAAGGACGATCGAAGAAGCTTCTTCGAGCAAAGGGTCTTACAAAACCCCGTTCCTAAATCCTTTTCCTACCAACCGACCTAATCCAACCACCGAAGGCCTTAATCTAGAAAGTCTGCAATGCGCCCTTCAAACAATTCTAGAAGCCCAAGATAACTTGATACCTCCTGAGATTCCTAAGGAGGTAGTTGAGCAAGAGACAGTTCAAGAAGAGGAGTCTTCTCCAAACATTTTTGGACACTTCTCGGATATCATCTTTCAAGATAACTTCGAGACAGTACATCCCTATAATACCAGGAGTAAGACAACAAACAAACCTTCTACCGAAAACACTACAACTTCGCCTCCAAACCAATCTAAATCAGTTGAGACTAAACAGAGTAATGTGAACCCCAACTTAGATTATGATGTAGTTGAAGATCTTAAAAAGTTGAGGGCTAATATTTCTATTTATGGGTTATTGAAATTTCCATTTCTGCTACAAAAAATGTTACAGAATATCTCAGAGAATGGCAAAAATGGTAATTCAAGTGGTAACAAGGTTGTGCAGAACAAAGTTCCCCAAAATACTTCCACTAAAAACAATCCTGATCCTCAAGATAAAGGAAGCCTTCCCATAAATAATGTAAATAATGTAGATAAAGTAGCTTTAGAAACTACAAGTAAAAAACCACAAGCTACCACTCTTAGTACTCGCAAAAATGCACCTCCATTTTTGTTGACTTTTGAAATCTTTAATAGAAACGTGCATAATTGTATGGTAGACTCAGGAGCATCATCCAATGTGATGCCATGGTCTGTATGCCAGAAGATTAATGCTGAAGTTGAACCATCTACTTTAAAAATCATACAACTTGATCGGACAAATGTTAAAGTTATAGGCGAACTAAAGAATGTGATTATTAGATTATCGTCTAACCCCAAGGTTCATCAGGTTATTGATATTATTGTTGTAGATATTCCAGAAGTGTATGGCCTATTTTTAAGCAGGGACTGGTCAGAGAAGCTACACGGTTATTTCACGACAGATTGGTCTCATCTATGGCTTCCAGAGAACGACAAGCCTAATAAGATCAAGGTAATTCGTGAATGCTACCTCAAGTTCACAGTAACAGATTTGAACGATCCCAACGAACCATTTACACCTTCTGCTGATTCACCCGAAGTACAAGGGATGGACACCTTTTTTGGTAATTTCATGGCCGAGGCTTCAGCTATCACCAATCCAGAACAACAGTCCGAGATTGTAGCATATGTGCAGCCAATAGCTTCTACGCAACAATCTCATGTACCCGATGGGAATCAAATTTGGTCTCTTTATTTCGACGGGTCAAAGTCCAAAGAAGGAGCTAGCGCAGGATGCATTATTATCGACCCGACAGGTAACAAAACATTGATTGCATGTAGGTTAGAATTTGAATGTACTAATAATACTGTAGAATATGAGGCTTTACTGCAAGGTCTCAGAAAATCTTTGGATATGAACATTCAAAATTTGACCGTCTTTGGCGACTCTGAAATAGTGGTTAGACAGGTAAGAGATTCTATCCAACGTCTGTCTCCACATCTCAAAAGCTACCAATCCGAGGTATGGAATTTAATGAATAAATTTTCATCTTTCAATATAAATTCTATTCCCAGATTGAATAATTCTGAAGCTGATCTATTAGCTAACGTAGCTTCTAAACTCTTTCCTACAGAAGGCTTGTCCCTAGATGCATTCTCTGTTGAACTGTTGTTCTGGCCATGCGTTCTCGACAACATCACGAACTGGAGAGTCTTTGACGACGATCAACAGATCATTAACTTTCTGCACATGGAAGAAACTTTTCAAGGCGCGTTGATAGACGAACGCACACACGATGACAATTTGCGCAATTTCATGGTAATACCAGATCCGAGAACTCCTGAATATTCATTGGATATGGTAAACTCGATCCCTAAATCTATAGTTAGATTAGAGAAGTTTTATGATCTTCAATATAAATTTAAAAAGATGGTCAACTGTAAAACCAATAGTTCCTCATTATCATATGAAAAAGTAAACTTAGGAACCAATGATAATCTGTAGTGCATTAATCTAGGGTTGGGGTGTTCTCAACAAGAAAAAGATGCATTTATTAAATTGTTCAAAGAATTTAAATATGTCTTTGCATGGACGTATGATGACCTTAAAACTTTCGAGCCTAACATCATACAACATGTCATTCCTATGAAGCCCCAAACATTACCCTTTCAACAAAAATTGAGAAAAATGCACCCTAAGCTCGAACCGACCATTCAAAAAGAATTGAATAAGCTCCTAAATGCTAAGATAATTTTTCCTATTAGGCACACTCAATGGGTTTTTAACCTTGTCCCAGTCCGGAAGAAAAGTGGGGAAATTCGACTCTGTGTCGATTTCTGAAACCTTAATAGAGCGTCTGATAAAGACAACTATCCTATCCCACCCATGGAATAGATCCTTCAACATGTATCTAGTTTTGAGAGGCTGTCCTTACTGGATGGTTTCTTGGGATACAACCAAGTCCTGATGTCTCCACCAGACCAACTTAAAACTACCTTCCGTACCCCGTGGGGCACTTATGCTTATCGAAAAATGCCCTTTGGATTGATTAATGCTGGTGCCACTTTCCAGAGAGCGATGGACATCGCTTTCCGAGGCCTAATCAATCAGTCCATCATCGTTTACTTAGATGATGTGACTGTATTTTCTAAAAACAAAAACGATCATCTAGCTCACTTACGAGTCGTTCTATAGCGATGTCCTAAATACAACATCTCCTTGAATCCTAAAAAATCCATCTTTGCAGTAGAACACGATAAACTCTTGGGATTTATTGTGTCAAGCGAAGGGATGATTATTGACCCCGAAAGGACTCAAGTTATCGTGAAACTTCCCCCTCCTACATCCAAAAAATCTATGCAGTCTTTCTTAGGCCAGATTAACTTTGTGAGAAGATTTGTCCCCAGCTTCTCCGAAATGGTCAGACCTTTACAGAACCTAATTAAAAAAGACACCAAATATCACTGGGGACCCCTATAAAATCAAGCTTTTAATGCAATAAATAAGGCCATAATAGACGCTCCATCTCTCATGAGCCCCGATTTTTCTCAAGACTTTACACTCTACACTTTTGTTTCTGACCGTTCCTATGTCGTCGTCCTAACCCAAAAGAATGTCGAGAACAATGACGTACCCATTGCCTTTATGAGCTCTTCTTTCAAAGGTGCTGAACTTAATTACCCAGTGGTAGATCGGCAAGCCTATGCTGTTTTCAAAGCAGTCAAGCACTTTCGGTCCTATCTTTTGAAGTCAAGGACGAAAGTCATTGTCCCCTACCCAACCGTCAGGAACCATTTGGTGCAAAAGGAACTAGGTGAAAAGAGGGATAACTGGGTCACCTCCTTGCAGGAGTACGACTTAGAAATCACCCTAGCTCAGATAGTGAGAGGCCAAGGGTTATGCAAGTTAGTTGTTGATTCAGCAGCAGGACAACAAGAAGGAAGCGATACGTCAAACCTAGGACAACACGACCAAAATGCAATTTGTTGTGCACAAAAATTTGTCAGTCCGTGGTATGACGATATAAGATTCTATCTTGAACATGGGTCAGCCCCCTGTCACCTGGATCCCGCTAAAAGAAGAGAGTTGAGATTAAAGTCTGACTCCTTTCATCTGGTTAATGGTATCCTGTTTTGTCAAAGTTTTGACGGCGTACTGATGCGCTGTCTTGAAAAAGACGAAGCAGAGAGGTCTTGCTAGAGTTGCATGAAGGAGAAGCTGGTGGTCATTTTGGTGGTGACACCACTACCCATAAGGTTTTAAGAGCTGGTTATTACTAGCCCATGCTTTTTAGAGACGCCCATGCCTTGTGTCGTAAATGTACCATTTGTCAGAAAGCATCAGGGCGGTTACAAAAACCAGCCTTTCCTTTGCAACCCGTTTCAGTAGATTCTCCTTTTCAGTAGTGGGGCCTTGATATCATAGGTCCGATCAACCCTCCATCCTCAAAAAAACACAAGTTTATTGTGACAACCACAGATTACTTTACTCGGTGGTCGGAAGCCGCCGCGTTAATAACTGTCAATACCAGTCAGGTAATTTCCTTTCTAAATTCAAATATTACCACTCGTTTTGGTATCCCTGACTGTTTAGTATTCGACAACGCTTCTTACTTTTCCTCTCTTGAGATGAATGAGTTCACTTTGGAAAAAGGAATCAAACTAAAGTATTTTGCTAGCTATTACTCCCAGGGAAACGGATTGGCAAAATCAACAAACAAGAACTTGATTAAAATTATCAAGAGAACGGTGGCTGAAAATCACAAAAATTGGCACAATGCACTGTTAAACGCATTGTGGTCTGATAGGGAAACACCAAAAGATGCTATAGGTAACTCCCCCTTTTTTCTCGTTTATGACAGAGAAGCAATTCTGCCACCTCACATTCTTCTTCCTTCACTTCAGTTATCATAGAAAGCCCAAGAAGAAGATCGTCCCCCTTTGGAAAACCAAATTAACGCTTTGATGAAGCTAGAGGAGGTAAGAACCCAAGCCAAGCGTAAGTTAGATCAAAATCAACTATTGGTTAAAAGATGGTTCGATTCTAATTCTACTTCTGATAGGAATTTTGAAGTAGGTGACCTCGTCTTGAAATGGGACAAACCACATGAGGGAAAGGGAGAGCACACGAAATTTCAAAACTTTTGGCTTGGACCATTTTTAATTGCTGAAAAGTTGGGTCCCAATTCTTTCTGATTGCAGAATCTTGAGGGGCAGCCTGACACCTATCCGGTGAATGGCCAAGCCTTGAAAAGATACTTTGCTTGATGACAACCCTTGTATGATATGTACATATGTTTCTTTTGTTTGCTTGTTCTTTTGCTTTTGTTTTTGATTTTTTTTCTTTGAGTTTATCAGTTTGTGTTGTTGGAAATACACATACCTGTATACTGAGCTTTTCAGACAAAGAAAATAGAAAATTCCTTCGTTGAAATAACTGCTAAGAAAATTGTATAAACATCAATGGTATATGTCTGAAATTTATATCCGTGTTGGCAAAAGTTTTTTGATTAAAAGAAGTTGACTGATTTCGATCTCTGAGTAAAGCCTGTCATGATCATCTATTATCTTTTTAGGCTGTCCCTTTTCCTTAAGGGAATGACTCAGAAGATGTCTCCCTGCCTTAGGAAGTTTTTTTTGTAAATAAAACATCTCTGGATCTTGATAAAGGACAGTTCTAAAAAAATTCTGATGAGGTCTGAAAAAAATGTGTTAAAATATCTTAATTTTTAGCGTCACCCCGCTCAATCATATATCTTTGAAGAAAAACAGAACAAAATAAATTATTAATAGAGATGTGGGAAGTGCTTGTAAACCCGTCGGGATGTTGAACAGGTCTGCTGGCAGTGAGTAAATGCATGCATGATGCCAAGAAAACTTCGTCGGGGTACTGAATAGGCCCACTGGTAGCGAAGCAATGTCGGGTCTATGAAAATTTGCAAATAAGAAACCTCTTAACCATAAAATGTCCTTTATTTTGATTTAGAACTTCTTGGCAGGATACATATGTCAGAGTGGGTTAAATGACAACCCTGTTGAGGCTATGGATGCTTGCTGGAAGTAGTGGCTCTGTCAACAGTATTGGATATTTAATCTTTAATATCGTGACTCACTGGTCTTAAGACTGTTATCTGTTTTCATATTTTAAAACACTACTGGAATAGTTGGCTAATGATGATGTTTATATGATTTTCTGGTTGTTATTTTTGAGTTGGAATTATCTTTGTTATCCTAATCTGAATTTGTTCTTTTGGCAGAGATAACTGCTTCTACCAGTGTGTCGCCATTGTTGGCAGCCATCAAATTTTCTACTGTCCTTATAAGCTGCCTACACCAATGGTTTGCAAACCTTAATTTTTCGTCGCAATTCTCGAATAAAGGACACTTTTATTTTTGCGCTATTTGCACACTTACATTCGTTCTTGTTTTCAAGACTGTAAGCGTGAAAACTTGGTGTTTCGAAGTCACATTAAAATCATTATTGAATTGTCTTTATCATTCTTGTCGATATGCCCATTGCATTTGCATCTTACTTATCATTATGCAGTTGGCAAAGCCTTTTGATCTATACTCATTTGACATTCTTTGGTTGATTATGTAATTTCGTTTCATGAGTCACTGAGTTTGTGATACATTGGTGATTCGATTCACATGTTCTTTGACTGATCTACTTGGCACATTGGTATACATAAAAATGCATTGGCACATTGGTTAAACTCTTGGTATGAATCGTTCTATACTTTGCATGTCACATAGTCAAACCATTGGTATTGGTTTCGATTTATTTGTTTAGTTTTGAAACTATAACTTTTGATCGCGCGAATGGTTTATCCACTTACCAAAGGTTTCGATTGATTGATTGAAGTGGCATGGTTGTAACACATATGTGTTGTGATTTGAATAGTTGAAAGTGTCGGCTGTTGTACCATGGTAATGACTATTCTGCATGGAAGAAATAGCTCCACCACCTTTGCACGATGTCATTAATGCCTTCCCTTATCCCTGTTTCACCTCTGATAGCGTCGGGTAAGCCTTCGAGCGTTCTGTGCCTGTGTGTGCTACATTCAAACCCTGGCTCGTTCACACCACTTACCATCTTCTCGGCTCCATGGCACCGATGGTGCGAATTGAGCCGAATGGTAGTAAAGCCCTGCTACTGTTCGATAACGCCCGAAAATATTTGCAAGATAATGGTTGGATCAAGTTTGTAAGGTTTGAGGGTTTTAATCTATTTGTTGAAAAACAGTTCGCCCTGACTTTTGATGGCTTTAGAGCCAAACTAGTTGACATTCAGCTTGAAATCAATGAATATTTTATTAGCTCTGCCACAGGGTTAGTAGCCACGGGCCAACGATGGTTTAAAAACTCTAAAGTTGAGGAGGTTCCATGGTCGTTATTGTTCATCTCGCGGAAGGTCACATCCTCTGACAAAGGTATGCCCATTTCCACGCTTAAACCAAGGTGGCATGATCCTTTTATGGTGGTTAAACAATTCGTGACCTGTGAGGGTCAGTATGGACTGGCTTTTCTTTATCACCTTCGTTTGTTAATGAATTTTATGGGTTATCCATTGAACATGCCATTTTATTTCCAGCGTAGTCTTTATAAAATGGCTAAGAGGTTTAAATGAGAGAAGGCCGACAGTAGCTTGTTTCACCATGGCCTTATCAGACTCATCATTGTTCACCACTTAAACCTCCACAGTGATAGTTGGCAAGATTTTATCTCTCGAAATGGTTTTGCTGATACAGAGCCTGTCCAAATTGACAAGCCTGTGGTTAGTGAAACTAAGGTCGGGCCACCCGTGCCTTTCCATGTCCTATTTCCCTCTCCCAAACCCTTAGTCGACCCTGATATTGACCTAGTCGACATCTTAGCAGACAAGGTTGAGGCTATAAAAAAGCCTGTGAGAAAAAAGGTTAAAGGTAACCCTACTGTCGACGGAAAAGGAAAAAAGAATGCTCGACTTATATCGAGACTTGCTAGGAATAAACCTAAACCTAGTGTTGATCAAAAGCCTATAGTCCTCAGTGAAGACTCGGACTCTGACATCGAACGCTTCCTAGCTAGTGAGTACCCTTTCTCCCAAGGTCTGTGCTCCGAGCCACCCCATGACCTCGTTTCTAATTTGCCTCTGTGCTTAAAGAAAAATCCTATTTACCCAGGGATCAAGCTTCCTAGTGAAACCCTCAGTGATTTAACCAAACACTCACCTGCAATTTCGAAGCCTGGGCAGTCGTCATGTGACCAATGTAATGTGTGGTTGGAACGCTACTATACCGACATTCCCTTATTACAGTCGAGGATCAAATCATTGGAAAACCAAGTTGCAGTGTTGAGAAGCCAAAGGGACAAGCTTCAAGCAAATGATAAGAAGAAGAAAACCACTGGTTCCATCGTATTTAGGAATGTCGAATCGGCTACATCCTTCGTCAATTCCAAACTGTTATGATCAAGCTATCTGCTCATCATCCAAGTATGAATTTCGATATCAATTTCGTTTTGTGAATTGATAGGATTAATATAATGATTTGAGTTTGGTTTTCAAATAGCTCTGTCCATTGTTCGAATTGACTCTGTCATAGTTTGATTATCAAAAAACGGTTATGTTATGAATCCTGTACATTGTTTTCGTTTTGCTAAAATTAAATGAAGTTATGATTTGGTTACACAATTTGGTCGTGCCCAATTTAGCAAGTGTTTGGCTTTCACTGGTTTTGATTCGTTTGTCTGTTGGTTTGAGTTAACGAAATCAATGGTGTTTGTTTTCGCTTGGATTTTGTTTGTATTCAACCTGAACAAGAGGTTTTTATGCTAAAATTAGAGCACTACTATGTTTTGATTTGATATAATTTCGTTGTGGTTGGATCACAGTGGCCTTGATTTAGTTTTTATGATTTTATTTTTCAAACAATTTTATAGGATCGAATTGGCTTGATAATTATGATGTAGTCTATTGAATTGGAAAAACGACTCTGTTTTGTCAACATTTTCGTTTGGATTTGGATTATATCTGAACTGTACAAAAGATCTCTGCGCCCAAATCATTGAACTGTTTTGATTCACAACGACTATGTCAAACTCAAACTGTTCGATTCGCTCTTGTTTTAATTGGATTGCTGCATATCCTGAGTTAGCATGATTGTTTTTATGAGTTGGATTCATATAGAAAATAGACTTGATGCCACTCTGTTGATTTTAATTTTCAAAATGAGTTGGTTAACTCAGATCGACAAATGTTATCTCTGTCGAATTCGTATGAGAAAATTCGGTTAATAAACGAATTCAAGAAATGATTTCATTCAATGTCAATCGATTTTGTTTTCCCCAATTGGCAATAACAAACGATTGGACAAGTCCTACAGACCATGTTATCAACCGATTGATTCCATTATGATTTCGTTCACATACCAGTTTTGATTTGATTCGCTAATAACATGAATCGTTTGTTATGTTTAATATAGTGCGATCAATTTGAGAAAATGATCCATGTTAATTTGATTGGATTCGAAGTGATTTTGTGGATAGCTGAAGCAACTATTTGTGATTTCAATTGGTTATGAATCGATTTCATTACTGTCGGTTATCCAATGTGATTCTGTATACCCGAATTGGTGATAACATATGGAACAGAGTACATGCATCTCTGTATTCGTTTGATTGATCTTAGTTTTGTTTTCTCTTAAATTAGTATAACAATTTTGATTTGAATGATTCGATATTTGTATAATAGTGTGAATTTAATTAATTGAGTTTTTAATTGGTTTAATATGATTCTGTGTTGGATTTAGACCAGCTACATAATTGCAAGATTTTGTAGCTAGTCTTTAGGATTAGATTTTTATCAACAACTATCAACAAAATATCCTTTTAACTTGTCCATTTTTTACCTCTTTCAGGTACATTCGAATTGCATTGGGCATGCTGTGGCAGTCTAGGAGATATTTGTGTGATATAGTTTTTATTTTAGGTTGTTAGTTTAATCAAACTTGGGATATCATCCCAGATTTTTTGTAAACAGTTTTGATAACTTCCATAGGGATGTTTTACCCTGTGGAAGGTCTTTAAATACTTATTATTTTTTGTAATAAGGGGCATCCTCACTTGTGGGAGAACCAGGCTATGGATTTTTGATCCAAACTGAGACGAAAGTTGATGTTTTGTTACAGATTTCGCTTTCATAATATTAATCTTTTGTTTCAAGTTTATGCATGTCAGTTTGCAGTTGATTATAGACTACTTTAGCTATCATAATCTATTGCAAGATGATATGATTTGATTAATGTGTTATCCATATCTGATTTCTTTCATTATTTAAAAGTACAACAATTACTTTGTTTTAGTTAATGAATCACAGATTTCTCTTCTTCGTTAATTGAATCATTTCGTATAGATCTTTGCATACAGGTTTATCTAATTGTGACGATCTATAAATCATAAGATTGTTGTAATTTTTATGTTTTGTTTGTCCTGTAATCATATTTAAAGAGCACTACAGCTTTTTGTTTACAAGAATCTCCTGGATAATTCGGTGCGGGTTTCCTCCCTCCAATCAGCTAAGACAATCATTACACATAGGACAAACCTGGAGCGTTTCTTCAGGTCAGTTTGTTATTTATTTAATAGTTAATTTTTTAGTATGGTATAAGTAGTTTAGTTAGATATATGTATAGTTTAGATTTGTAGTTAGAGTTAGTATATTAGTTGTTTAGTTTAATTAGTTTTTATTTTATTTCTTTTTCATAAAATCGT
>JZKD02S2164842.1:801897-820710 GCA_000966675.3 Picea glauca
CTCTCTCTCTCTCTCTCTCTCCTCATTGTTAGTCTCACTCTCACACTCTCTCTCTGCCCCTCTTTCTCTCTACTTCCTATTTATTTCTCTCAACCCCTCATTCTACCTCCCTCTCTCTCTCCATATCCCTCTCAACCTCTCTTATACTCTTGCTTTATCTATCCCTCCTCCTTCTCTCTCTCCATATCAGTCTCTACCTCTCTTTTTATCTTGTTATCTCTCTCCCTCCCTCTCTCTCTCTATCTCAATCTTGACCTCTCTTTTTCTTTTGTTGTCTCTATCCCTCCCTTCCCTTTATCTCTCTCCCCTCCCTCTCTCTCTCAATGTATCCCCATATCTATGTCTCCCCCACTTCCCCCTCTTTCTCTCTTTCCCTCTATCTACCCCCCTTCCATCTCTCCCCCTCCTTCCTCTCACTCTCTCTCTCTCTCTCTACACCCCCTCTCTGTCTCCCTCTCCCTCACTCTCACACACTCTCTTTGGATTTCTCTCTCCCCCTCTCACACACTCTCTTTATCTTCCCCTATCCCTGTATAACACTCTCACAAAATATCTCTCTACCCCCTCCCTCTTTGTCTTCCTCGCCCATCTCTCTCTCTCTCCTACATATACCCCTCTCTCTCCCTCCCTCTCTATCACTCACTCTATTGTTCCAGAGTCTATACTTAAGGCTTAGAAAGTACGGTGTCTAGGCATCCGAAAGTGGGTAAAGGATAAAGAAGGGGGAAAACATCAACCTTCGGGAAAGGAAGCTAAGGCTTATTTCCAGGTTGTCGTTGTCTAGCCTCCAACTATTCCTGGATGTTTATATCTCGCTCAATCGCGGCCCATGAATGTTCAAGTTCTATCCGGGTAGTGGTTGTTTTAAGAATAGTATCGAAAAAGTTCAAAGTGATATGTGTTTGGTCCGATAAACCAGGTTCAATGTTAGGTTGTCTTACAATGGGGACAGTCATAGAGGAGCAGTAAAATTAAAGGAAAGTTTCAAAGTTTTAGATGTTGTCTCAATTCGATCGTATAAAAGAGAACTATATGATTTAATATTAAAGATAAACTACAAACCAAAGGCCTTTTCCTGTAAATGTGTTATCTATTAAATAATTGGTGTGTGTGAAAATGTGAAAAAAACATAAAGTTGTTTATAATATGAGGCTCCTATCAAGGGAGATTCTCGCCTTGTAAACAAAAGAAGAAAAAGGTGAGTAGAAATCTGACGAATGTATAAAATATTAAAATCCAAAGAGTCCACAGGTCTTGTACCTGCTAATAGCCAATACAGAGGAAAAGTTGTAAACTATATAGACAGTTAAAATTAATCACCACAGTAGAGTTTTTACTAAATTACAGTGAAACATTCATCAAACATATATGTACGAAATGTAATTGAACATGAAATCAGAGAGGAAACAAACTCATAACACAGTATTGACGGAATCAGGAGTCTTCAGATTGCTTTGTATTAATATTGAAAAGGAGTCTCTATTACACTCGACTAAAATAGATCCATCCTTTTTTATTTCTTCAAAGTGTCTATTTATACAAATTTCTATATGCTAGAATCTCAATCATTCCAGAGGTTTTCGGTTACAACAAAAGGAAATTAATCGTTTCAATTATTTGTCTCTGTCCTTATTTGGTACTAGAAACCTACCTCTTCGCATGCTCAGTGCAAGTGACTCACTTCTCCACCAGCTGGGATATCAACCTAGAAGGTTATGCTTGATTATTTGCCTCAAAAGTGTAACAATCCTTCACCAATTGTGGCAATTTTCCTTCCACCTGTTGGTCTTTGGCGTTGATAGAACATAATTGTACACTTAATTTAATTAGCCATTTATCTATTTGGACTATGTTCATCTGGGTTATTTGTGATATTTCAGCCAACTCTCTTTCTTCCTTTTCCTTGATATTGAGCATATGCTTGGTTGTATTGATGTGGCCCAGTATCTCAATGCTACTTTCACCATCGAAACCCAACCAACTCCCATATAGAAAACTGAAAGTTTCTTCACAATATTTTCTCACCTCTTTAGCTTGTTGTCTACCTTCTGATATGTTACGCTCCCATTACTTCAGTAGGATGTTACCTCGGGTCTTCTCTGTGATGGAAACCCTGGAGCTATTTCCTGTTTCTCTTTTTGTCGTGGCTATAATAGCCTCTTGGAAAGCAACCCGAGCTACCCCGACTCGCTTTTATCTGAGAGAGAGTTTTTCGAGTACTTGATCAATGAGTTGGCAGTTGTTTTGAATTGTTTCCACCTTAGCAAGTAGACCTTGTTGAGCTGTTGACACTCTTTTTCTGATTTCTATAGCTTGGGATTGAAATATCCCGATATCAATTACCTGGCTTTTGGCAAAGTCTAATTTGACCTATAGCTGCCCTATCAATTGTTCTTGTTGGCCTATCTGTATTTGACTATTCTAAGCCATCATTTGTGTCTGTTTGAGATCAGCTTTAAGCTGCTCAATTTCCTTTTGATCAGCTACTCTAGCTTGTTGTATACCTATATTCGCCTGATCTTTGGCAGCTGCCTCTGGTGTAGCTAGTTTAGCTTCTAATGTTTTGATCAAGCAATTTTTTCGCTTCATCTGATCCTTTAGGGTCCCCACTAAAAATTGGTTGGCTGTAGCGAAACATCCCAATGTCGCTGCTATTTGATTTGCAAATTCCTCTTTTTTCATAGCTCTCCCATCAGTTAAAATTTTAAATTTATTGGAAACCATGCATGCCTCTTGATAAAATTCTTGTTTCACGACAACCTTTCTCTTCTTATCGAAGAATAATTCATTCGATGGTAGCTCTTCCATAGTTATAGGCATTAATTCTTTACCGAAAATCCAACTTGTGTCTGGGATCCATTTTGTGGACTGTAGGGGTGTAATAGTAATGATGGGATTGCCGATCTACTTAGATGATTTCCCCAAAGCAACAACCGAGGTTGCCTCGTTTGGAGGTTTGGGAGTCTCGGCTTCCTATTTCGGGCCCCCAGTTTACTCTTTCTTTTCTTGGTGTTCTTATTGGTTGGGTGTTGAATCTTTGGAGCCCTCGGCTTTCATTTCTTGCACCTCTACGGTCGTTGGGTTCACACCCTGTAATACTGGGGGAAGTCAGCTCCACCGGTGTTCTTGGAATTTGAAAACATCGGCCCTCTCTTCGGGCGACAGGGCTTGTATCTGACCCAAAACTTCGGCATAATATCTCGCACCTCAGAAAATATCATCATGAGGTGAATTCTCGTGTTCAAATCTTTTAAGGCCACAACTAGCCATGTGATTACTCACGACCCTGTCTGGGTTGTGTTTCTTGAATTTGATGTGGACCAATTTAATATCTTCCAAGACTGTTGCCTCATCCTTTGCATGCCTGAAATCTAATAAGGAATAGGTATTTAAATGAATGGGGAAAGGTGGCCATACCTTCTTCAAAAATCCTTTAAGCTCTTTGGTTATGCCACCAATCATGGTTTGCCTATCAATTTCACGACAAACCAGTCTATCAGGTATAAATAATGGTAGAGCATGTGGAGGAACAGAGGCGTCGAAAACCCTGATGTATGAAACTTTTGCCTCCACGTACCAGTTGGCCATGCTGCTCAAATTTGCTTCTATGCTATCTGAGATCCTGGGCGGTGGATTACCGAAGATGGTGACATGCATTAGTAACATTACCCAATTGAAAATTTCATATATGCAATATGCTACCTTATCCTCCCACAGTTTTGAGTGATAGATATGGATAGGGTCAGCCTCAGATGGTGTCCAGCTCCAGCTCATAAGAGGGAAAGGTGTCATGAAACAAACAACACCCATTATGTAGGTGGCCATAAAAAATGAAACGACCTTCCCATTTTCTCTTTGCATCTGATATTCTGTAATTCAGCTGGTCAGACTGTCCGACAATAGCTTGGCCCAGTCAAAAGAACAACCTTCGGTGACTGTATGCATCAAAGGCACCCATTGGAGAAAGAAATGTGTGGTGTCCTCCCTCCTATATAATCTTCAGGTCATCATCGCTATGTATTTGAATTGTGGTTCCAAAGAAGAGATTGAATAGACACTGTTACTTTCCGCCCTGAACTTCGCAGGGTGTGAGATCCAATCCTTGATCAAATTAGATAATATTTTGTCGTATTTCTCACATTCCTTCTATTTATCCTCTAGAAACTTGGCATTATATGTGAAGTTTGGCATGGAGGACAATTTGTACATCTCTTGTAAGTGTTCTGGTCTAAAGGTCCCAATAGTGACCTTCTGCTCATTGATGATGGTTCTGGTCGAGATATCTACATGGTTTAGCACTCATTGGATCATGTCATAGTAAGGAAGAAGACGTGGTCTGGCTGCTACTTTATGCATTTCTGCTTCGACGAAAATATTGTATTTGGTGGCCAAGTCATCCTTTTCATTATCACTGGAGTCATCTGAAAAGTTCACCAATTCAGACTGTAGAACCTCGGAAATGTATGACCAGGTTCTGATAGAATCAAAGCTTCGGGGTGAAGTATCAGAAACATTATCCGAGACTTGCCCTGAACTCTCATCACTTGCCTTGGACACTTTTCATGGGGCCATGACAGAGGATTATGATTTATCTCTCCTATGGTAAAAATATGTATAAATACAGAAATCAATTTGCTGAGAAATGCTTCTTTGTGTAAAATAGAAATGAGCTTTGTGACACTGAAGAAAAAGATCTATATCTTTGACCATTTAAAACCTCGACGTCCTTATGAACAGAATGGTCAAATCATTTTTAGAGACAGATTTAGCAATAAAAACCATATCCTTACTTGTCACTTCACCTCATTTCCAATTAATGCAATAAATTTCAATGGTTCGTGACACAAGTTGGCACAAGGAAAATTTAAATTTACGTCATAGAATGTGCATATTATTATTTGTATTAAACATTGATTAAGCTGGTTTAGCTTCTTTAATTTGGCTTTCTTAAAATTTAATCAACCTTTCGGCATTCGCCGTATCGGGAGTTTTCACTCTAACCTTTCGAGCCCCTAAAACCCGAGATCACGATGACATGATCTAGTTAAGAGAAAACGTAATCTGGATTAAGTGATTAATTAATCATGTTTTTATTAATATCGAGACTTCGCGACTCAGGGCTTCGAAGGTATAGTTTCCAGGAAGAGCGTATGCCAAATCGCAAAATCCCGACAAAGTTTAACCATGGTCAAAAAACTCTTTTACCCCTGACACTAACCTGGGTAACTTATGTAAAAGTCTTGCGGCTTCGCCTATCAGAGTTATGATAGTAAGGTTTTTGGAGAGAGTGAACACCGAGATGCGAAATCCTGACAACACTTGACTAGGGTTTAAGGAATTTTACTCTCGGCTTTAACCTGAGGTAATCTTTTAAAATCTTTTCGCAACTTTGTGCATCGAGGCTTGTAAACCATGTGAATTGAAACTCCCGAAGCACGATATTCCAAGGTACAAAAAGTGAGGACTCTTGTTTAATGTTTAAAGGTAGTAATTTAGGAGTATAACGGCCCTCACCATTTTACATGTCGGGATTACTGAAATGTTTTAGTGGATAAATGTCGCGAAATAAAAGACAACTTAAAGACCACCCTTGATTTTTAAAATTACATTTAAATCAGTTAAAAAAGGAGGCTCCAACATAGGCTCTAACTAGGGATCCCGTATTTCTACAAGACGGGAAGAACAATAGACCATGTGCCTGTATTGGGTAAATGGAGTCATTGGATTTATTCATGCAAGACTGTTCTTAAGAAGGGGATATAGAGGGGAAAAGAGATTTCATCTTTTACTTTTGAAAAGCTTTGCAAAAATCAGATGCTTTTTTAAAACTTAGCTACAGTCCCTTTCACAACTTTCTCCTTCTCGTTACTGAATTCAGGTCTGCCTTAAGATGATCAAAATAGTCCTAATAAATCCAACAGATCTTGTGGCTTTTGGCTTGCATCAAACGAAACAAATTACATGTTTTTAATCGGGGAGCCCTATCTGAACTCGGGATGCAGATCCGGTTTTGGAAAAATTGGTTAGCAGAGTAGAGTGAGATTCATGTATAACAACCTTACAAATATCTTAGATATTGCTTCACTACCAGCTAGCCTGTTCAGTACCCCGGTGAAGTTATCTGGCACTTTTTACTGAATTTCCTTTCACCACTTCGAAATATATTTATGCATTTAAATTCTGAGATGAGGGAAATCATTTTTGGATTTCCTTTCATTGTCTTTTTGGACTAGATGGGAGCAATCATTTCTAAATTTCCTTTCACCATCTATCTTATAGTTTGTTTTTTAGAGCGCAAAGTGGGGGTAGTCAGTTGTATGAGGGATAATATCTGTGTAATATTTTGCAGTGGAGGTCTGTCAACTTACTTTGATTACTCGGTACCAACCTTCCCTTAGATTTCACAACACCTTAGCTCACAGGGAAAAAGGGAAAGATTAATTTCTAGGGGTCTTCTTTCGAGCAAGCCTCAATCCTTCGAAACTGTTGAAGAACCTAGAATAGTCAGGATCAACCTATGCATAACTTTGTTTAGTAGGAGACTAAGGAGTTGTGAAGACCAGCTTACTTTCCAAAATCTTCTTTGCAGCTTTCAAAGTTAAAACATAATCTCTTCTCCCCATGTATGCAAACCCGGAAAGATGCTTGTCTTTCCAAGAAGGTAAATCTGAAAATAGAAAGAAGGGTGACAGATAGAGATCTGTAAACTAAAAGACAAGGGTCAAAAATTAAACTGACTCTTGAAATCCCTTTTCGGAGAGGCTTTACTTTCTCTGCTTATTTTAACTACCTCCTATCTTTATTTTAAGTGAAATTTCTTAGGACCCAGAGTGAGTAGTTGTTCTTTTAAAAACCAATCAAGCAAAAACATTATATTCATGAGATCTTTACAATGTTTTGAAGATCTTTGTTCAAAAAAATAAAATTCTCAAGAATTCATACCTTTACCTTACCATTTTATATTAACAGAAAACCTTTTCTATCACCTGTTTTGGCGAATTTATTTTCTGATATATGACCTTTTGTTTACCCCTTTCGCTCGTTTGAGCTACAAGACGGAATCCTGAAAGGGAAAAATACGAAAAGTATTAGGTTTTTTTTTTTATTTATTTTTTATTTTTGAGTTGAATGTATTGAAAATTTCGTATTTATATTTCTACAAAAATCACTGACATGATTAACTATTGGTGAAAGTAAACTTACCAAAAAGAAATTATGAAATTAAAAGAAAACACAAACCGATATATACAGTGGAAACATTTTGGGAACCAGTTATTGCATATAATGTTTTAAATAATGCCCGTTGACAGGGGCGTTGAAAATTTTATCGTCCAGATTTTCTAATAGAAACGAATTCTTTCCTTCGGGAGATGCGACTCTGAATGGTCCCTACCAAATATGATCAAATTTACTGTGTTTCGTTGAGTCTTCCTTCCTAGCATCCCATCTCAAGATCAAATCACCCGGGACAAACTCTCTTTCTTTTGCCTTACAGTCAAATAATGTTTTCATATCATCTTGGTATTTCTGCAACCTTTTGTCTACTTCGACCCTATGCTGTTGCACTTCAATTAGTTGATTTATCCTTCTGGTGACATGATTTGGTTCTTCTTTCTCATCTTTCCATAATTTCATCACGGGGAGCACTAGATTTATCGGTAATACCATGTCGGTCCCGTACACCATTTGGAAAGGCGAGGTGCCAATAGATTTTTTCATGCCTATCCGATTTGCCCATAAGGCATATTTCAAATGCACATGCCAAGATTTTTTATTATCGTCCAACACTTTCTTAATTACATTTATTAGACTCTTGTTTGAAGACTCGACTAGTCCATTTCCTTGGGGATAATAAGTCGTGGAATGACTGAGTACAATATTGTATTTCTGGAAAAAGCTGATCATAGCCATAGATTTTAAAGCCTGGGCGTTATCTGTGACTATTTTTCGGGCAGCCGAATCTAGACAAAATGTTGTCTTCCAGGAAGTCTATTACCACCGAATTTGTTGCCCTTCTGGTTGGAATAGCCTCCACCCATTTAGTGAAGTAATATGTGGCAGTCAGGATCCATTTGTGTTGAGCGCTAGAATGGGGGTTAATTTCGCCTATAAAATCTAGTCCCCATTGCTGGAAAGGGGCTTTAGTTTTGACCGGAACCAATGGTAGCATTGGGATTTTATGCTTGCCTATGAACAATTAGCACGGGTTACAGGCTCTAACTTTGGCATTTACATCTGAGAAAATTTTTGGCCAATAATACCCTGCCCTCAGGATCTTATAAGCTATCACCCTCCAAGTGTGGTGTTCCCAACAGACTCCCTTGTGAAATTCTCTTATCACCCTCTTTGTTTATGATTCGACTAAACAGACCAACAAGAAACCTAGTGGGTCCTTCCAATACAACTGATTTTTGGATATACAGTATTTGACTGCATGTAATTTTGGCATTCTGGCTTTGGATGGGGATAAATCACTCGGGCATTTCAATGTCATCAGGTATGACACTATGTTTTTGTACCAGTCTAATGAGACAAACTTCTCTTCAATTCTGATTGCGCTTGTTGGCTCATCAAACTTGTTCATGTACACACCTTCTTCATATCCCTGTAGGCCATTTATACTGAGAGCTCTGAAATTTGATTCTGCTAAGAGTTTGGCCAAACCTTGTCCTTTTCCCAATTTCGTTGTTTTTATATCCAAGTCAAATTTTTGAATTTTGGCAAGCCAACGTCCCCTTTTTCAATCACTATCAGATTGAACCAAAATATCCTTTACAGAACTGGTAGGTACATACGCAATTATATTGGAATGCAGCACATAGGTTCTAAATGCTTTCAACGCCTTCACCATAGCATATGCCTTCTTTTCCATTATATCATATTTAATTTCTGCGTCTCTGAGACTCTTGCTAAAAAAGGCTATCGGTTGTTCGAAACGTTCTTCATTTTTATGGAGGAGTACCACGACGGTTGTGTGTTCGGAGGCAAACGAGAAAATAAGAAAATCTTTTAGATAATCAGGGCTTGCCAGTACAGGTGCCTCGCTTATGACTTTCTTGATGTGTGCAAACACCTCTTTGGCTTCTGCTATCCATTTCACTTCATTATTTTTCTTTAGCATATCTGTGATCAATTTCACAATTTCAGCAAAGTTCTGAATAAATCTCCTCAAAAAAATTATTTTTCCTAAAAATGACTGAATTTCTTTTACATTCCTAGGAATATTTATAGTATCTATAGCCTCAACTCTTTTAGGATCGATTTTAATACCGTCTTGAGACACAATATGGCCCAAGAGTTTACCTTCTTGCATGGTGAAGTGGGACTTTTTGAGATTCAAAGACAGACCAAACTTATGGCATTTCTCAAACGTCTGCTTGAGATGTACCAGATGATCTTTATTAGATTCAGAAAAAACAATTAGATCATCAAGATAAATGACCACAAATTTATCCCTTTCGCCGATGAAAGCAATCTCCATAGCACATTGGAAAGTAGTGCCTACATTCATTAGACCAAAAGGAATTTTATCATACATAAAAGTACCCCAAGGGGTAGTGAAATTTGTTTTCTCTTTATCTAGTTCACTTACAGCAATTTGATTATACCCAGAGAACCCGTCGATCATCGACATCCTGTTTTCCTCAACTACCTTTTCTAAAACGTGATCCATTTTGGGTAGAGGGTAGTTATCTTTGAGGGAGAACTTATTCAGATTTATAATGTCCACACATGGTCTAATCTCCCCACTCTTCTTTCTGACCGGGACCAGGTTTGCTACCCAATCGGAGTATCTTAGAGGTACTATTATTTTTGCATCCAAGAGCTTTTTAACTTCCTTTTCGACCACAGGCAATAAAATAGGGTTGATCTGTCTGAGTTTTTGTCGAAAGGGTTTGACACTAGGTTTTAGAGGTATCTTGTGTTCGATCACAAAGGTGTCGTAGGTTCTCAGCTCTTCGTAAGACCAAGCGAAAACATCTTTATACTATCCGAGCAAGTCTTTATACTTTCTTTTTACCTCAGGAGGGAGGTATTTTGATATTTTGATATTTTTACCATCCTAGGTTCTTCTTTGGTCCCTACATCGCAGTCTTCAACCTCCTCTGGTTGGGGTTGTAGGGTGGATTTCAAGGGTATGTCATTATGATCGAACAATCTCTCCAGGGGGATTATTCCTTTAAAAATCTGATTGTTCTTTAGAACCAGCATGCGATGATTTGCAATCTTTTCCTGGAACTCTTGAGGGTCCTCTCCTTCTTGCATGATCCATGTGTGGTCATTTTGATTCTCTTGATCAATGTGAGTTTCATAGAAGTCACCCACTGCTTCAAGGAACTTCCTGATCTATTTGTCATCCTCAAAAACCTGTCAGTGTTGTATGTTGTTCGGGATGGATGGTTTGTGCCTTACCTCTATGTGCTATTTTAATTTAAAATATGTAGGGGGAGCGAAAGTCGAGCCTGCCTTCGCTAATGAATCAGCCTGCAATTTTTTTGGTGTGTGGGATGAAGTGGATATTTACAGATGAGAAAAAAAATTTCATTAGATCCCAGGCACAATTTTTGTATGATCTCAATCTCGGGTGCTTGGCCTGGTATTGTCGATTTATCTATTTGACTATCAACTCTGCGTCTCCATATACTTCTAGGTTCTTTATGTTTATCTTCTTGGCAGCTTCCAATCCTAATATTAAGACTTCATACTCACATACATTGTTAGTGTAGTCTATATCCCATTGAATCCTGTAAGAGAAGGGGACAAAAACATTATTTTCAGGTGCCACAAAAAGTACCCTTGCACCTGCTCCTTCACATGATAGGGCACCATCAAAAAACATTTTCCAGATCCCAGTGCTATACATATTTTCTGATTCTTTCTCATCTATGTAATTTTCTTCTATGCAACTATCTATGCCATCATCAAAAGATAAAATACAATTTCCTAGATCTTGATCAGCAATGTAAACAGGAAAATTGTTAGGATTCTGAGGATCGCTCACTATATAGGCTAACCTTGTTTCCTTGTATAATCATGTAAGTTGTCCACCAAACACAAGAATTGTGGCGTAAGTCATGTCCAGTTGGAGGGACCCCCCAAGTTTGTCTCCCCATGACCTTGATAGCAGTAAGCCATACTTTGGAGGGATATCAGCAATAACTACATCCATAAGGACACTTTTGACTAGGACCTGTGCAAGGGTGACTACTAAATCTTTTATCATACCCATGCACGTAACCCTTCTCGAATTGAAAGAGTAGAGATCTCTGTAAGGTTTGGTGATCTCAGCGCCTAGTCTATCCATAATGGTTTTGGGCATCACATTATGTGAAGCTCCAGAGTCTAGCATGCAGTTATGTAGTAGTCGATCATGCACATTTAGGGTGATATAGAAAGGAGAGACGGTGTCTCTGGCACCCTCGAAATGTGGACCAAAAGTGATATTGGGCTTATCATCTTCCAAGTTTATCACGTTGAATTGACTTTATTGATCTGAGCAACCTATCACTTTGGTTATATTCTTACAATATGCAGGATTCTTTGCTAATTCAACCAGAGGGATCGGTATTTTGATCCTATTTATTTTATTTTCAAAACTAAAAATGCCATTACCTTTGTCCGTTTCTTTGTTTGAAACCTCAGACTCTCTCTTCTCCAACTTATTTTTTTGGGCTGATTTATTACTCGTGATCTTATTTACCGGTGTCTATGTATCGGTTGTCTTGATTTCCTTTGTTTGGGTCTCAACCTCCTTCGTTTTTGGATCCAACAAGTCTGCCCCTTTTATTTTGTTATTAGATGTTTCAGTCTCTTTTGGGGTGGGCACATATACTTCACCTCTAGGGATAATTTTCTTGGGTTGAGGAATCAATGCAGGTTTGTTTTTAGACCTCAGGTTTTACCTAGGTTGGACTTCAGCCATTATTGAATCAGTTACTTCTTGATAGTCAGGGACATCTATATTGTTTATGTCATCATCTGTATCTGAGGTTTGTTGTGTGTTTAAAGACTTATCATAATCTTCTTTAGTTACATAAGGTTGAGTGCAGTCATCACCCAAATTTGTCACATCTTCTTCCAGACCCTCAAAATCTTCCAGGTCATTTCCTCCTATAAAATTTTTATTTTTTAAAGGGGTTTGAATTTTTTGATCTTCATTTTTAGTCTGTCTTTGTTGATTTTGAAGATTGTGGTTTCTCTTGAATTCCCTTTTAACGAAAGGATCGGCCTTAGATTGATCCAGTTCCATCCTAGAAATTTTATTTGACAATTCCTTAATTATTCTAGCCATATCATCCATTTTGTCGTCTGTGGATCTATTAGACCCTGAGGGTCCGGCTTGTTCCCTGAAACGTCTGGTTTCTCGGTTTCCCATTTCTACCTTAGCTTTTAACTTTCCAAAAGACATCATGTTAGATTCAATTTCCACAACATCATCCTACATTTAGGTTAGGGCAGACCCTCTTCTTTCTCTTAAGAGAAGGGCGAAATCGGGTTCGATATCTCCCACGAAGGTTACTTTGGCTATAGGTTGGGATGGTTTAACTTCGACTGGGATTTTATTATACAGCTTATTAAATATTTGAATAAATTCCATAACTGTTTTCGAATTCTTTTTCTTTAAAGATCCGAACTCGGTCAAATAATACAAGTGTTCTTTCCTTTCGCCCCATTGCCTAAGGAAGGTGTCTTCTAGAGCATCGTAGGATAATATCGATCCTACAGGTAGGCTTTGAAACCAGGTTCGTACCTATGATTTGAAAGTTTGAACAAACAACCTCAAATACACATCTTCATGTTCGAGACCTAGGATATCCGCGAACTAATCAAATAAGTTTATATGTTCGGTTGCGGCCAAGTATCCTTCTCCTGTAAACTTAGGTAATTTTTTTATATAATTTTCAAGAAGGTCATGAAGAGGGGCAGGTAGAACCAAAGGCGCATATCTTGCAGCCACTTTAGCGAAAAACTCTAGGATGGGGGAGAGGCCCTTGGCCTCCTACTCCTCCTCCTGGAGCCCCACCACCTCTTAAAGCTCCTCCACCTCCGAAAACCCCTCCACCTCCTCCTCCGGCGGCTGCCATCGGTACTACTGGATAGGGAAACAGTGTATTGTATAGAGGGTTCTGGAACACTAAAAGTGAATCTTTAGCTTCTTCGTGAGACGAGAAAACCAAATATGGGTGATAAGTGATGCGAGGACTTGGCTCTTCAGATTTGCAAGAAATATAATCAGGGGAACCCACGGGCATGTAATCTGAGTGTAAGGTATACTCTTCGAGACCTAGTGAGGTCGTGAGATATAACTGAAAAGTTGGCAGGATATCGATCTCTAATAAATCCACTGCAGGGATTTTACCTCTGTATATGTCAGAGGTTATCAAATGGGTTTCACTTTTAGTCTCAGAGAGAGCTAAGGTTGGATTAATGGTTTTGGGTGGAGAACTGTGCGAAGTTGAAGGTTCAGAAGAACTCTTGGTCTTGGGTTGCAGGTACTTAAGCTGGTAGACTGCAGTAGTTGGCTTAAGAGAACCTCTTGCTTTCAAAACTTTTTCGGGATCGAAAACGAGCATGGTCTGTTTTCCCTCAGGGTTTTTTCTAGTGTTCCTTTGACCAGATGCCAGCTTATTTAAACATGGATTCGCCAAGTGAAAGATAAGAAAATCCTTTAGAAGGTGTTCACTCTTTGTTCACTATCAAAGAGTGAAACTTGCAAAAATGTCGTTCTCTCAGGGAAAAGGTTTTGTAACTCCATCCCTGGCAACGACACCAAAAAGATGTTGTTCTAGAGTCTGTACTTAAGGAATAGAAAGTACAGTGTCTAGGAATCCAAAAGTGGGTAAAGGATAAAGAAGGGGGAAAACATCAACCTTTGGGAAAGGAAGCTAAGGTTGATTTCTAGGTTGTCGTTGTCTAGCCTCCAACTGTTCCTGGATGTTTATATCCCGCTCAATCCTGGCCCATGAACGTTCAATTTCTACCCAGGTAGTGGCTATTTTAAGAATAGTATCGAAAAAGTTCAAAGCGATATGTGTTTGGTCCAATAAACCGGGTTCAATGTTAGGTTGTGTTACAACGGGCACAGTCATAGAGGAACAGTAAAATTAAAGGAAAGTTTCAAAGTTTTAGATGTTGTCTCAATTCGATCGTATAAAAGAGAACTATCTGATTTAATGTTAAAGATAAATTACAAACCAAAGGCCTTTTCCCATAACTGTGTTATCTATTAAATAATTGGTGTGTGTAAAAATGTGAGAAAAACATAAAGATGTTTATAATACGAGGCTCCTATCAAGGGAGAATCTCGCCCTGTAAACAAAAGAAGAAAAAGGTGAGCATAAATCTGACGAATGTATAAAATATGAAAATATAAAGAGTCCACAGGTCTTGTACCTTCTAATAGCCGATACAGAGGAAAAGATGTAAACTATATAGACAGTTAAAATTAATCACCACAGTAGAAGTTTTACTAAATTGTAGTGAAACATTCATCAAACATATATATGAGAAATGAAATTGAACATGAAATCAGAGAGGAAACAAACTCATAACACAGTCTTGACAGAATCAGGAGTCTTCGGATTGCTTTGTATTAATATTCAAAAGGAGAGAGTCTCTATTACAATCGACCAAAATAGGTCCAGCCTTTTTTCTTTCTTCAATGTGTATATTTATACAAATTTCTATATGATGGAATCTCAATCATTAGAGAGGTTTTCGGTTACAACAAAAGGAAATAAATTGTTTCAATTCTTTGTCTCTGTCCTTATTTGGTACCAGAAACCTGCCCCTTCGCATGCTCAGTGCAAGTGATGCACTTCTCCACTAGCTGGGATATCAACCTAGAAGGTTCTGCTTGATTATTTGCCTCAAAAGTGTAACAATCCTTCACCAATTGTGGTAATTTTCCTTCCACCTGTTGGTATTTGGCGCTGATAGAACATAATTGTACACTTGGTTTAATTAGCCATTTATTTGTTTGGACTATGTTCATCTAGTTTATTTGTGATATTTCATCCAACTCTCTTTCTTCCTTTTCCTTGATATTGAGCAGATGCTTGGCTGTATTGATGTGGCCCAGTATCTCAGTGCTTCTTTCACCACCGAAACCCAACCAACTCCCATCTAGAAAAATGAAAGTTTCTTCACAAGATTTTCTCACCTCTTTATCTTATTATCTGCCTTCTGATATGTTACGCTCCCATTCTTTCAGCAGGATGTTACCTCGGGTCTGCTCTGTGATGGAAAACCTAGAGCTACTGCATGTTTCTCTTTTTGTCGTGGCTATAATAGCCTCTTGGAAAGCAATCTGAGCTGCCTCGGCTCCCTTTGCTCTAAGAGAGAGGTTTTTCAGTACTCGATCAATGAGTTGCCAGTTGTTTTGAATTGTTTCCACCTTAGCAAGTAGACCTTGTTGAGCTGCTGACACTCTTTTTCTGATTTCTATAGCTTGGGATTGAAATATCCCGATATCAATTACCTAGTTTTCGACGAAGTCTAATTTGGCCTGTAGTTTCCCTATCAATTCTCCTTGCTGGCCTATATGTATTTGACTGTTCTGAGCCATTATCTGTGTCTGTTCGAGATCATCTTTGAGCTGCCCGATTTCCTTTTGATCAGCTACTCTAGCTTGCTCTATACCTGTATTCGCCTGATCTTTGGCAGCTGCCTCTGTTGTAGGTAGTTTAGCTTTTAATGTTTTGATCAAGCGATTTTTTCGCTTCAGCTGATCCTTTAGGGTCCCGACTGAAAATTGGTTGGCTGTAGCGAAAGCTCCCAATGTTCCTGCTATTTGAGTTGCAAATTCCTCTTTTTTCATAGCTCTCCCATCAGTTAAAATTTTAAATTTCCTGGATACCGTGCCTACCTCTTGATAAAATTCTTGTTTCATGAAAACCTTTCTCTTCTTATCGAAGAAGAATTCATTTGACGGTAGCTCTTCCATAGTTATAGGTGTTAATTCTTTGCCAAAAATATAACCTAGGTCTGGGATCCCTTTTGTGGACTGTAGGGGGGTAACAGTAATGATGGGATTGTTGATCTTCTTAGATGATTTCCCTGAAGTAACAACCGAGGTTGGCTTTCTTTGAGGGTTGGGAGTCTCGGATTCTTGTTTCGGGCCCCCCGTTTGCTCTTTATTTTCTTGGTGTTCTTCGCGGTCGGGTGCTGAATCTTTGGAGCCCTTGGCTTTCATTTGCTACACCACTACGGTCATTGGGTTCACACCCTGTAATATTGGAAGAAGACAACTCCATTGGTGTTCTTGGAATTTGAAAACATCGGCCCTCTCTTCGGGAGACAGGGCTTGTATCTAACCCAAAACTTCGGCATAAGATCTCACACCTCGAAAAATATCATCATGAGGCGAATTCTCGTGTTCAAATATTTTAAGGCCACAACTAGCCATGTGATTACTCAAAACCCTATGTGGGTCGTGTTTCTTGAATTCGATGTGGACAAATTTAATATCTTCCAAGACTATTGCCTCAGCCTTTGCATGCCCAAAATCTAATAAGGAATAGATATTTAAATGAATGGGAAAAGGTGGCCATACCTTCTTCGAAAATCCTTTAAGCTCTTTTCTTATGCCACCAATCATGGTTTGCCTAGCAATTTCGTGACAAACTAGTCTATCAGGTATAAATAATGGTAGAGCATGTGGAGGAACAGAGGCACTGAAAACCCTGATGTATGAAAATTTTGCCTCCACGTACTAGTCGGACATGCTGCTCAAATTTGTCGCTATGCTATCTGAGATCCTGGGCAATGGATTACTGAAGATGGTGGCATGCATCGGTACCATTACCCAATTGAAAATTCTGTATATGCAATCTACTGCCTTATCCTCCCATAGTTTTGAGTGATAGATGTGGATAGGGTTAGTCTCAGATGGATTCTAGCTCCATCTCATAAGAGGGAAAGGTGTCATGAAACAAACAACATCCATTATGTAGGCGGCGATAAAAAATGAAGCAGCCTTCCTATTTACTCTCTACGTCCGATATTCTGTAATTCGGCTGGTCAGACTATCCGACAACAACTTGGCCAAGTCGAAAGAATAGCCTTCGGTGACTGTATGCATCAGAGGCACCCACTGGAGAAAGAAATGTGTGGTGTCCTCCATCACATATAATCTGCAAGTCATCATCGCTATGTATTTGAATTGTGGTTCCAAAGAAGAGATTGAATAGACACTGTTACTCTCTGCCATGAACTTTGCGGGGTGTGAGACCCAATCCTTGATCAAATGAGATAATATTTTGTCATATTTCTCACATTCCTTCTGTTTAAAATCCTCTAGAAACTCGACATTTTATGTGAAGTTCGGCATGGATGACAATTTGTACATCTTCTGTAAGTGTTCTGGTCTAAAGGTCCCAATAGTGACCTTCTTCTCATTGATGATAGTTCTGGTCGGGATATCTACATGGTCTAGTGCCCATCGGATCATGTCATAGTAAGGAAGAAGACGTGACCTATCCACTACTTTATGCATTTCTACTTGAACGAAAATCTTGTATTTGGTGGCCAATTCATCCTTCTCATTATCACTGAAGTCATCTGAAAAGTTCACCAATTCGGTTTGCAGAACCTCTGAGATGTATGACCAGGTTCTGATAGAATCAACGCTTTGCTGTGAAGTATCAGAAACATTATCTGAGTCTTTCCCTGCACTCTCATCACTTGCCTTGGACACTTTTCGTGGGGCCATGACAGAGGATTCTGATTTAGTTCTCCTGCGGTAAAAATATGTATACATACAGAAATCAGTTTGTTGAGAAAAGCTTCTCTGCGTAAAATAGAAATGAGCTTTGTGACACTGAAGAAAAAGATCTATATCTTCGACCATTTAAAACCTCGACGTCCTTATGAACAGAATGGTCAAATCATTTTTAGAGACATATTTAGCAATAAAAACCATATCCTTACTTGTCACTTCACCTCATTTCCAATTAATGCCATAAATTTCAACGGTTTGTGACACAAGTTGGCACAAGGAAAATTTAAATTTACCTCGTAGACTGTGCATATTATTATTTGTATTAAACACTGATTAAGTTGGCTTAGCTTCTTTAATTTGGATTTCTTAAACTTTAATCAACCTTTCGACATTTGTCGTATCGGGAGTTTTCACTCTAGCCTTTCGAGCCCCTAAAACCCGAGATCGCGATGACGCAATCTAGTTAAGCAAAAACGTAATCTGGATTAAGTTTTTAATTAATCATGTTTTTATTAATATCATGACTTCGCGACTTGGGGATTCGAAGGTATAGTTTCCAAGAAGAGCATATGCCAAATTGTGAAATCCCGATAGAGTTTAAGCATTGTCAAAAAACTATTTCACCCCTGACACTAACCTAGGTAACTTATGTAAACCTCTCGCGGCTTCGCCTATCGGAGTTATGACGGTAAGTTTTTTGGAGAGAGTGAATGCCAAGACGCGAAATCCCGACAACACTTGACTAGGGTTTAAGGAATTTTACTCTCGGCTTTAACCTGAGGTAAGCTTTTAAAATCTTTTCGCAACTTCGCGCATCGGGGCTTGTAAACCATGTGACTTGTAACTCCTGAAGCACGATATTCAGAGGTACAAAAAGTGAGGACTCTTGTTTAATGATTAAAGGTAGTAATTTAGGAGTATAATGGCCCTCGCCATTTTACATGTCGATATTACTGAAATTTTTTAGTGGATAAATGTCGCGAAATAAAAGACAACTTAAAGACCACCCTTGATTTTTAAAATTACATTTAAATCAGTTAAAAAAGGTGGCTCCAACACACTCCACCCCCCTTTCTCTCTTTACCTCTCTC
>JZKD02S2164842.1:822187-835532 GCA_000966675.3 Picea glauca
TCTCTCACTCTCACACACTCTCTTTGTCTTCCTCTCTCCCCCTCTCACACTCTTTGTCTTCCTCTCTCTCCACCCCTCTCTCTTTATTCCTCTCCCTTCCTCTCCCACCCTCATACACACTCTCTCTAACCACCCTCTATGTATTCCTCTCTCTTCCTCTCAGACTCTCACAGACTATAAAAATTTTGGTACATCGCAAAGAAAGAAACGGCCTTGACCTAGACATGTCAAGGAATTTCAAGACCAATACCATAAACCATGAGCTATACCATTACCTAGACCTATATGATGAACATGAGCTACCCCATGACATAGACCTAGATCTATACCTAGACCTATATCATGACCATGAACATGATCATGATCTATACCATCACCTATACCTAGACCATGATTTTTGGCACAAGGGTAGAACTAGGGTTCAACGCTTCAACAATGCACCAAAAAAACCCTAACTATCGGCCCTTTCGGCAACACCTGTGAAGCGGATGAAGTCTCACCCAAGGTAGAAGCAGGGGGGGTTGCAGGACTCAAGTGTCTACAACCTAGCTGGGACACAAATCTGTGATTACAATACTTAATATATCACTTAGCAGTTAACATTCATTAGCATTTAACCCTTATTCACATCAAAGGTAAAACCCTAATTATAGAGCAACACAGTATTCAATGAGATATAACACATCCAAGCACTTAACACATAGAAATAGATCAAATCTAGCATTCATTCATATTACTAAGCACTAAGATATTGTATTAGCTGAATCTAACATACAGAAATATGGCATCATTAAGCATAAATTACATAAAGCAACCATAACACAGGATATATATGGTTCACCCCCAGCATGGGGCTACGTCCACCAACTCTTCATCTTCTTTATTATCTTCTTTCAATATTCTCTCATGCACAGAGCCACAAAACCAACTCTACATAGGACATGAGATATGTGCACACCTTGCAAGATCCTCCTTCCCCAAGCTTGGCACAGCACAAAGCCTCTTTACAATCACTTGCACTCAGCTCTACAAGTTCTCAACACATAGTATGCACAAAGCCTTTTTAATCACATATATCAACTACTTACATTGCTTTCACTTAGCATGATATCACCCTTATCACCACCTACTTACATCACCTAGCTTTCTATTTATACATTACAAAAGGGTCCAAAGCATGGGTAAACCCATGGACCGACATCCCATACCTGTTACATAAACCCTAAACCCAAAAAGGCCTGCAAAAAGGGGCAAGATCCCATGATCTCCACTTCGCCTGGTACTCCATCTTTGACTAGCCTGCCGAAGTCCCAAAATTGGTCAAACATGACCACCGCTTCCACAAAACCTAGTCAAGGGCCAACATGCTGCCAACACTCACCTGTGACTCGTCTTGAGTCACTATGATCTAGGTAACTCTGCCTAGAAGGCCTTGAGCTTGGCATGAGCTGGCTCGACCTACTGCTTCACCAGAGCCTCTTGCTCGGTGAACTCTTGAATAAATTTCTCAGTTACTGGTCCTTCCAAGCGATGTTCTACCGTGGTGACTACTTGTTCTAGCTATGCACCTTATCCTTCAATCTCCTCAAAAACTATGCAAGATTCATCCTGCATTGGCTGGAGCCTCTGGGTCACTTCCATGACCTTACTCTGGATGGCATGGACCTATTGTTGAATCATGCATTGTTCATGTGACATTTTCATCCTATCGATCGGTGACGATAACTTCAACTTTGCTTGCAATGTTGCTTCTTGTTGATTCGCTTCATAGAGTTGCGACTCCAATGTCCTTAGTTCAGGGTCCTCTACAAGGTGCTCATAACTCTTCTCACTTTGCCTATTGAGTTTCTTGCATTCCAAGATCAATGCTTTGATTCTCTCAAATGCGGTCTAGGCAATTTCCTCTCTCTGATCTTGCACTTCCTATGGAGTGCTTGACACGGATTTTAGTTCCAGTTCTACTATTCATGCTTGGAGTTGTTGAATGGCTTCAGCGAGCTTCCCCACCTGCCTCTCAGTGGCTTCTTCTTCCCTCTGTTCTAAGCCTGTCACAAGGAAAATTGCTCTAGTGACTACTTCTTTAACTCCCATCTGCTCTATGAGAAACTGTTCTTTCTCCTTCTGGATCTGTGCTCTATCCTCTGCAAACATCGCCTGGAGGTCATCTTTTTCTTGTTGGGCAACCCGACATTGCTCTATGGCTTCCTCTTTTTATTTATTTAGGGCCTATGTGGCCTATTCCTTTTCCTCCTAGACACAGTGAAGGTGAGCTTATGTCGAGTCTACTAATCTATGTAGCTAGGCAGGCTCATCTCCCAACTTTGTTCCTTCTGATGATGGTGGCACAATAGACACTACGCAGCTCGAATAGAGAGCTTGTTGTACTCCTTTAAGCTCTGCTTATATCTCGTCAAACATTGTCTCATGTTTAGCTTTGCTTTGTTGCAGGATATCCTCCAAGGTGTCTAACATAGAAGAAATTATAAGGTCAATGTCATCCACCGTTAGCACAGTCTGAAATGGTTGTTTATTGCCTTTTGACTTATTCCGCAATGTAGGTTTCTTTGGGGAAAAATTTCTTTTCTTGGATGTATCTATCTCTTCGAGGGGATCTTTAGGCGATGTTAATTCACCCTACTTCTGCTTGTCTTCCTTCCCTTCATCCTCTTCTTTTTCCACTTCGTCATCTCTTCCTCCTTCAGGTAATTCTGATGCAGTCTCTTCTGAGGCATTGTTTAGTTCCTGTACATCTTTTTTCTTTGTCTTCCTACTGTTGTTGGGTGCATCATATTATTCTCGAGTGAATACATGGCTTCCGATGAGGTCAGGATCAGAAATTTCTTCCTTTTCTACTCATACCAAGAATTCTGCAGGCCATTCTTTTGTTATTTCCTCCATATATTCCTCAGTGATATTATAGTAACTCTACAACTCCTCCTTACTTTCATCTCTACACGCAGTGATATATGAAATGGCTATCTACGTGAAACTTCACAAATGGCCTGAACCTATGCAGTGTATTCAATGTCATGTGAGGGAAGGATCAATGGCCCTCTTCAACTGTAGATAATAGGTGTGGAACACTGTGTTTGAATACCATTTCTTCTCCATGTCGCTCGAATACCATAGCGTAGTGAACTTCACAGCTAGTGGTTCAGACAACTCAATTTCAGGAAAGGTCACATCTTCTGGCATCTCCCAAGTAGTGAAGGTAATGAGAATAAAAAACCAACTAAAATGAAACTCATGGCCCTGATATTGAGCTTCATGACAGTCTTTCTCTAATTGGTTGATGAGGTATCTCTCCCAGTTCATTTGCATCCCCTCAACGCATTTTCCTATGAGTTCGACGATGAACCCCATGACCTACGTTGGCCTATTATTTCTAACGAGCTTACCAATGATCAACTAGCAAGCTAGGCACACTATGACGTTTTGGCTGGAGGCTACCTTATAGCCCCACTTCTCCTTCTCTACACCACTATAGGTGTCTTTGATTGTATGTGCCAGGGCACAATCTACATCCTTCCCTGGGTAAATGTCTTGTGGGTCTGGTCCTTGCATGCTTAACCTGGTGATCCGGTGGATCAACATGGGATCTACTGTGATGCGCCTGTCCAACCATAGGTAACCTCCATGGAAGCACAATAGTAGGAGCTTAATGCACACGTTAACCTCTTGGTGTCTTACGAAGTGTGGTAACTTCATCACATTAAGGATCGTGGACCTCATGATGTATATGGTTCATGGCTGGGGGATTATCTTCGACTTCTTCCTTGGTGTCTTGGTCAAGTACTTGTATGGTGTGAGCATGCCATAGTTCTTGTAGTCTCCCAAGTTATATTCGATGGTCTTCAACGTTAGAATCCTTTTCAAATGGAGTCCTACTGCACGTATCCCTTTTGGGAGGTACGCAGTGATCACTATGTAGTCGAAGTCCCTCGAGATGCTATCATGACTCATCACACCAACCAGAGGCGGGATGTAGTTAGGCAGGATTGATGGGATGAGCTTCGCATTATCTAAGTCATCACAATGCTTGCTACACTTCTCAACAGCAGGTAGGCCGGACAGATGTTGAGCAGTCGACGGGGATGCTTCCAATCCTCGTGTCGATGAAGCTTGTACACCTACAGACATAACCTTTTCAGCCATGAGGTCTATTAGGATCTCCTCAATGTACTTTTCTATTGTGCTAATGTTGTATGACATGCACGCTCGAGATCAGATATATCAGGTCGATGATAAAACACTCAATGTAATAGAACGGGTGGCGAGCTCTCAATAAGCACTGCGCGAAAGCAACTAGTTCTCTATGGGCTCGAATAATCACAATTAGCAAAAGTGTTCTCGGTGCAACGCTCGATGAGATAAATAGGAAACGTTGTAATGGAATCCTCCAATGGGAAGGAACGCCTCAATCAATGCAATTACATCCGTTATGGCATGGTTTCAACGGTCCAATGGAAAACGTTCCGGAAATAACTGCATTTCTAGTCATTTTGGACTGTCATTCTAATAGTTGGGATGCCTCCAACGGTCAGATGCCTTTGTTGGGGCGAAGTGTCAGTTGGTTTTTTTCTTCTATTCCAGTGAGGTTCAAGTTCTGCAAGATTTTCGTCTTCACTGGAACCTCCTGCAATTTTTCTATCTTTGCTTTCTTCTTAATGAGCTTCCTTGCTTTCTTTCCTGTGATCTGAGTCACAGGGTTCCTCTTTCCATTTTGATTATTTCCTGATCTTAGCATAGTAACTTTGCATTGCTGAGGATATTTCACAATATTTGAGGTTAATACTTCTTTTCTTGTTTTTTCTGGAGTAGGTGCTCTACTCTCCTGCATGGATAAGTTCGTAAAGTCTTCATGCATTTTTTAAAATTCAACAACTAGGTCTCTGGTCCTCAGTTTCTTTGACTTGTCCTCTTGTTCTTAGACTAAGCGCACTATTATCCTAACCATGAAATCCTTTAAGTCTTGCTTTTTTTGTTTTATAGCTTCTTCTTATTCTTTCCTTCGGATCTGATCTCTCTCAATCTAGGTCTTTCCTAACAAAAGTGAAAAAGGAGTGTTGTTCTTAACAAAATTAATGACTTCAAATTCTTCTTTTGTCGATGCTTTGTAAGCACTCATAAGTACATGGGTAAGTCTTCCACATACGGTTATCATCTTTCCTTTAAACAATCCTATTCCTCCCAGTGAAGGAACCATAGCAGGCTTTCCCAAAATTTCCCAAGTTCTTTCTGTCATAATGTTCACTTGTGTTTCTGCATCCAATACAAAGTCTATGTCGAAGTCTCCTATTATTTTTTCTATGAACTCTTTCTCTTTTAATATCTCTAATAAACTGATGTCTTTGTGATCATTCAATGTTTCTTTCATTTTCAATAATATAGTCTCTGATTCTTTATGTTTCTTGAGCATATTCTTATTCTCTTGACCTTCCTCATGGTCTTCTTGTCTCATGTTCATATTTTCAATTTTAGCAATCATTCTAGGGAAATCTAAAACTTCATGTCCAATAGCCTTACAACAAAGGAAAATAGGACCTTGACCAAAGAATTCCTTAGCAATATGTCCCGGTCTTATACAATTATAACAAAGAGTCAATCCTCTCTTTCTCTTGAATGATCCCCAACCTTTCATGTACTACGCACTGGGATCATAGTGGTTGATCTACAAAAAATTCTTTCTAGGATCCTGCATCCACTTGTTAGTCCGACAGTTCTTTCTATGCATAGGAATAACATATATTTCACTAGTTCTATCATATCTATTCATATCATATCTTGTTTCTTCTAGCTCTGCCCTAGTTTTTAGACTAGGACCAAATCTATCAAACATACCTAGATCCATTCTTTTGAAACAAAAATTTCCACTTATCTTACCTTTATCAGAGCAGAAAGATTTAAGATCTTACCTCTTTTCTTCAGATCAGGCTTCTTTTCTTAGCACAGAGCTTCGCAAGTCAAGTAGATTACTGTGCACCACAACAGTAGATCTACGCATAAATCTTTGTTCTTTTCTTTAGTTCCCAACAATCATAGTTTCATTTCCTGACAATGGAACCATTTGTTGGCACAGGGGTAGACCCGGGGTTCAATGCTTCCATAATGCACCAACAAAACCCTAATTACTGGCCCTTTCAGCAACACCTGCAAAGAATATGAAGTCTCACCCGAGGTAGAGGCCGGGGGGGGGGGTTGCAGGACTCAAGTGTCTACAACCTAGATGGGACACATATCTATGATTACAATACTTAACAGAGCACTTAGCAGTTAACATTCATTATCATTTAACCCTTATTTACATCGCACGTAAAACCCTAATTACAGGTCAACGCAATATTCAAAAAGATCTAACACATTCAAGCACTCAGCACATATAAATAGATTATATCTAGAATTCATCCATATTACTAAGCACTAAGCTACTATATCAAATGCATCTAACATACAAAAATATGACAACACTAAGCATAAATCACATCAATCACACAAATCAACCATAACACAGGATATACATGGTTCACCCCCAGCGTGCGGCTATGTTCACCAACTCTCTGTCTTCTTTATTATCTTCTTTCAATATTCTCACATGCACATAGCCACAAAACCAACTCCGCATAGGACAGGATATCTACATGTAGCTCGCCAGATCCTCCTTCCCCGATCTTGGCACAACACAAAGACTCTTTACAATCACTTACACTTAGCTCTGCAAGTTCTCAACACACAGTATGCCCAAAGCCTTTTCAATCACATAGATCAACTACTTACATTTATTGAACTTAGCATGATATGACCCTTAGCACCACCTACTTGCATCGCCTAGCTTTCTATTTATAAATTACAAAAGGGGCCAAAGCATGGGTAAAACCATGGGCCGACATCCCATACCCGTTACATAAACCCTAAACCCAAAAAGGCCCGCAAAAGGGGGCAATATCTTGGGATCTCCACTTCGCCTGGCGCTCTATCTTCGACCACCCTGTCGAAGTCCCAAAATTGGTCAAACATGACCATCGTTTCGAAAAACCCTAGTCGAGGGCCAACAATGACCTAGACCCCCTAGCTCCATCTAATCCTAGGAATAACTAATACTCCACCCTTAACCCCCTCCACACTTGATCCCTAAGTGAATTATTCCTATACATCTTGTTGAAGTCCCCACAACCCTTACACCTCCATATTCATTCTCTAACCATTGCTCTATTCTTAAAAACACTTTCAATCTTAATCCCTTAAGTCTAGTTGTCCCCAAACACCTATACATATTTATTCATAAATTTGTTTGGTCTACAATAAATGATATATTCGTTGCATTAAGAGCGAGCACACACTCTTGTGACTTGAAAGAAATGAGGTTGAGTGTGCTTGGTTCTCATCCCTACCTTGTAGGAATGTGTATGTGTTCCTAGAATGTGTGCACACTTTACTTTGCACATGTTCTAGGAACGCATGTGCATTCCTGTTGGGCAGTTATGTTTGCCAAAAGAATTCCTCAATCTCATCTATCTCAAAAAATCGAACAAGATCAACATCTTTTAGGATATTTAGATACTTAGGAGTTAGTTAAGATCAACTTGTTCTAATGTGTTGTTAGGTAAAAGTATGTTTCTTACTGTGTGTTTATTTAGTATGCATTTATAGTTAGGAAATATTATGGTCACGATATGTTCCCGACATAGACTGATTTAATGATTCATATTCTCCTCAATATTAATGGCTACATGGATTTGCGGATTAACAAGTAATTGATCCATGATATTTATTTAAAGATCATGGAGGATCATTTTCCGATGATCTATTGTGAGAAACTCTCTTGTAAATATCTTTGTAATCTTTTTCTTTTGCATTAATAAATTTCTCTAAGTGGCCACGTTGGTTGGGGTCGTGGATGTTTCCTCATAGAAGTTTTACCACGTCAAAATATCGGTATGTTGATATTTGATCTGGTTGTCTGAGTGGTCACTGAATGTGTTTTTCCTCTATTGGAATACATGTGTTGTCAAAAATAGTATCAAAGCGCATTTGAAGACCCACTCCCATTGTAGATCAAGATCATGAAGCTATGTTTCCTCATATCTAGTTTCTACCATTTCTATGCAATTCTGGGCTAAGAGGGCTATTCCATTGTGTTGCAAGCACTTGTTTCATTCAGGAACTCTTTTCATTTCACTCATAATTGTTTTTGTTTTCCCAAGATACGACCATTTCAGTCACATCTGGAGGTATAAATCTCGAATACCCCCTTTTAAAACTTTTGCAGAGTTATTATTTCGGTTTTATTTTTGTTTTCAATTTTTTATTTCCCAGTTGCTACTCTTTTTGATATATGTATTCTCTTTTCCCTACTCCCTATGCGATCTCGAAAAATTAGAAACAAATCAAAAAGGGTTTTCTTGTCTACGTATTCTCTTTACCATGCGCTCTGTGTGATCTCAGTAAATAAAAAATAGAGGCAAATTCTCATTTTTTAGTTATGCTAACCAAGATCTAACTCTTGTTGTCATCAAAAAGAGAATTTTTTTCTTGTGTGAAAAGATTTTTTTATGAGCACGCTCACCAATGCTTTCTTCCACCACCACCACCCCCTCCAATCCTCCTTATAATCAATACAATATATTTTGCACTAGCTCACTTGGTTAAAAGTTGCTTTATTAAGTAAGAGGTCTTGAGTTCAAGTCTCTTTTTTTTTTACTTATTTTTTTTAAGTTCATGCATCCATTGTAAAGTGTATTTTTCGCTTCAATTATAAAAGTGAATCACTATAAGTAGCCTTAATATTTTATTTTAAAGTTATTTATTTTGCATGCAACGTTCTTTTATAAAGTAACTTCTTTGTAAAAGTGATCCTCGCATATTCTATAAAAGTGGGTCACTTCATAAGCAAATTATTTGTAAAAGTGAGGTTATTGGGAGGGTTATCACGATGTGGACTAACTTCTACTTGCCAAGTGACTCTTTGGTTACCCTTTATGTATTTTTTTCAAAAGGGAATAACTTTCACATCCAAAGTATGTTTTCAGTGCCTTTTTTTTAAAACATCTTAATTTTTTGAGATATTTCCATCCAAACCATCAATTTTAGTTTTAAATACATATTAACTGCATATTTAATACGACTTCTTCCAGTGATATTTTTCTTACTGGCACCAACTACTTCCAATTAAAATCTCATATTGAGGATTTATTAAGAAGTAAAGGATTGTATCGGATAACCGTGGGGAAAGAAAAAGAACCTACTGATGATGAAAAGAAACTTAAATGGGAAAATATGAATGATGAAGCTCATGAACTGATTGGAATTTCCATATTTCTTGATTTAAGGTTTCACCTTCAAGGAATTAATGAGCCTGATGTTGCTTGGGATAATCTTGAATCTATATTTGGTAAACACAATATTATTCGATCACACCATAGAGAAAATTAGATAATGAATTTAAGTCCAAATTATTTTCTTACATTGAACACTATTTATCTAAGTTCAAAACACTTATAATTTTATGTGAAAAGTGTAACGTAAAATTGAAATATGATCGTTTCATATACATTATTCTTGCTAAGCTTGGTAGTGCATATTCTATTTTTGTATCTACCTTTTATGTCACAAGAGAATCTATAGGGACTACTTATAAAAAATCCTCTCTTGAGTCCTTTTGTGATGCTTTGATTAGAGAGAAAGGTAAGATTGTGCAACTTGAAGTGATTAACACTGTAAATACCTCCAACAAATCCTTAGTGTCCTAGAATAAAGATAAACCCATGAATCCCCAGAAGCAACATCCTTTCCACAAGAACAAGCAAAACAAGGGTTCTGAACCCACTCAGCCACCTTTAGCTCCTAATGGTGAGAAATGAGCAAAATGTAAAAATAAGAAGACTGACATGCATTGCAATTTTTGTGGGAAAGATGGTCATGATGAGTCTAAATGTTTTAATAAGATGGAAACATTAGAAGCAGCGATGAAGAAGAACAACATCAATATTGATTTGAATTCTTCTTCTTCTCATCGACATGCACTTTCAACTCATGGTTTCTCCTTCAATCCAACTTCTACTTCTTCTTATAATGAGTGGATTATTGATTTTGGAGCATATTATCAGATGGCTAAGGATAAATCCATATTTTGTGCTCTAAATGAACTTCTCACCAAGAAAATATTTGTTGGTAATGATATATCTCTTAGTGTCGTAGGGAATGGAACAATTCAAGTAGATAATGGTCATTTCAATGATGTATTATATGTTCCAAGTATTTCCTACAACCTTCTATCGGTATATAAAATCACTCATTTAGATGAAGGTAAAACCATAGAGTTTTCACCTCACCAAGTTGTAATCAAGGATCTAAAAGATCCTCAGCATGTTCTTGCAAATGGAATTATTGATTATATTACCAGGTTGTAGAAGTTTGACAACTTTGGTTCATCATATTTTCCATCATTTTTTTGTGTTCATAGTGATGACTTGAGAAAACTTTGGCATGAGAGATTTGGTCATATAAACTATCAATCATTGCAACAACTATGTAATCAACAAATGGTGATTGGTATTCCTCTTGTCTCATACATAGATGTTGTTTGTGTCGATTATGTTCTTGACACAAATTATTGGGATAGTTTTGAAAAACATGCCTTTTGGCATGCCTCAACCCCTTTGCAGCTTGTTCACAGTGATTTGTGTGGTCCACTTTCTTCTCCTTATTTTTTTGGGTGCAAGTATTTCTTAACATTAAGTGACGCTCTGTAAGCCACTTGAGGGTAGTGTCATTATTTGAAAAAGGGTCAAATAGGCTCAGGTTCATCCCAAACTCAACAAAAATTTTCTGAGGACTCTATAAACTATTAAATGCGAGTGAAAATAAAAAGGACTTCGGAAACCAAGAATTCATCAAGGAATCATAAGAAACAAGAGGATAAAAACAAAGGAAACAATCATTCCCCAATATGGTCACCAAAATGTTTTGTGAGAAATATCACCCTGCGGACAAGTTAAGCTCCCCTTAGTTGGGTTTTCTTCAACTAAGATAGTTAGAACAAATGAACACTAACATTCTTAGTTTCCATCTATTTATGCATGAAATAAGAGAGGAAGAGGAAGAGAATGAGGCACCTTTTTGTGTCGATTGTCCTCGCTGCTATTTATCATTACGGTGTTGGATCCAGTCTAGCTCCAAACATAGTCAACATACAAAGAAATAGAACTATCATCTTCTTCTACTCCTTGTAACAAGTTAGATAAAAACTATCATAACTAGGCCACAATTATTCATACATAACTGAAACAAGATAGAATTAAGGAAATATGACAAGTTTATTGATAGCTCGTTGGAAAGGTATCGTCAAGGAGATTCATTTTGGGGCCTCAATGACAGCCTTTGGCTATCATTGACAACCTCGATCCCGAAAAACCTTCATTTAGGCTCTCAAAATTGCCACGGAAGTTAAAAACTACTAAAAATAGTAAATTACCAAATTGCCAGAAAATTGTTTTGAGCCAGTTGAAAAAGGTGGGTGGCCATCGATATCCACCTAGATCAATCCTCCCTCCTTAGGAAGAAATGGTCTCCATTGCGTTGATTTCCCTGGGGAGAGGGAAAAGCATTTGTTGAATCTGCAGGTTGATGAGATGCTTGCCTTGTTGGAGAATTTACGTTGCTTAGCTTGTTGAAGGTTGTCATGAACATGTGGTTAGAAGGGTTGGACCTTTTTAACCAGTCTGGATACATGAGATGCATGTGTGCAGAAGGAATCTTTACACTTTTCTACAATCTTGTCGACCTGCTTCTATCGGATAGAAGGTTCTTGGATTGGGGCTGCAGTGGTGTTCTTATGTTCATTCTTTGAACAAACTATGAAGAAGCTGAATTTTGTAGTATGAGATACTACCTTGCATTATTGTTTAGGTGGGAAAATAGTCGGAATTACCTCTGGTATTCTCTAGAGATGACCCCCCAAAGTAAAAATGACACTACAAGGTCTAGACTCATAAACAACATGGCGCTTCCACATATATGGTTGGACAAAGAAAACATCACAGACATCCAGTGGGGAAACATCACATAATACCTCATCCTTGAAGGGTTGGATGTCGTATGAAAATTGGCACTGCTGGCTGACATGAATATCTCGTCCCCGGTGAAGCCACTCGATGTTGTATGGTTCTGGGTGTGGTGTTGTCGACAATCCCAATTGTTTGACGACCTCTGCTAAGATGAGGTTATTTTGTCTTTCGTTATCAACAATAAAATACAGTGGGATCCATTTCACCCACATATGTGAATGAAAAATGTGCTCCCCCTCTACAGGATCTATTGGTTCTTTTGGTTGAATTGTTGTGGTCGTGACAATAGAAGTGGGGTCTGCATTGACGATCTGTGTTTTACCAGTATTTTCTGAATCAGATTTAGAATTAGGGTTCAACTCTTTGTCTTTGATCTCAGCCACCAATGATTTTTTTGAGTGACATTCATCGGTGTTGTGCCAGGGGATTTTGTGGAAATCACACCTTTTTCCAGTGTCCTTCTTTGTCTTCTCGTGACCCTTATTTTCCTGTGGCTTAGACTGGTTTTCAGGAAGTTGTTTGTTAGGGACATATTTATCATACTTTGGTTGTTTCATATTTGCAGACCCAAACTCCCGTTTGTTCTGGGGATTAAATTTCTTCTCGATTTTAACAACATATCGATAAACAACACTAAGTGATGAGATGTTCAGAAAATCCATTTCAGTTTGGATGTATTTGTGTAGAGACCCACGGTATTTCACAACCAAATGTCGTTCGGAGTCTTTGATACCCAACTTGTTGTGCAAGGTATGGAAGGTATTGGTGAACTCTAGAACTTCTTGGCCCCTCTCCTTTCGCAGTGTGGTGCATCTCATATACTTCTCCTCATAGTTTCCAATAGGGTAATATTGTTCCATTATTGCATCCACAAACAAATCCCAATTGTGATCGGCCCCATATATTCCAGAATCTTCTGTGGAAATTTTCTCCCAGTAAGTTTCCCACCAATGTTTGACATTAGGGAGAGATTTAAGGAGTTAGAAGGTGATCGTTTCCCTCTCTGAAAAATGGTGAACAGAGAAATAACCTTCTAACAGATTTAACCATTTGTCTAGGGCATCCACATTTATCTGACCTTCAAATACGGGAATATCAAAATTAACTTGTACCTTGAAAGGAGAGGTGCTTCCAAAGTGGATGTTTGATGAATATGTGCCTATTGCTATCGGCAAGCATTGAAGGATGTGGGAAAAAATCTCTATCATTTTGTCCCTCGGTCGCATGAGAGCTTGCTCAAGCAACAAATTGATAGAATCGTTTGCTCCATAATTTTTCTTTTC
>JZKD02S2164842.1:868575-882670 GCA_000966675.3 Picea glauca
TTAGTTGTAACCTTGATTAAACAATTATACTTATTTTAAACTCTTTCCAGATCACTCAATGATAATCACAATAATGCAAGGAAGTAAGCAAAAGACCATTCAACATCATTCACACATATGAGATACACAGAGACAAATATTTTCTAAGGAAACCCATAAAGGGTAAAAACCTCTTCTTCTTTATATGATAAGTAATCTATACATTCTTTACATTATCATACATATGAGCACCAACTCATAATGAGGCTACAACCTCTATTTTGCAAGCCACTACTTGCTAAGAGCACCAACTCTCTGGATTCTCTAGCACCAACTAGAAGGAAGCACCAATTCCGTGGTTTCTCTAGCACCCACTAGAAGGAAGCACCAACTCCCTAAGTGTTCCATCACCAACTGGATGGAAGCACCAACTTCCAGTCACATAGGCACCAACCTGTATAATAGAGAACAACAGTTCTCCCTTACACCACCATGCCACCTTGGTTTCTCTGGCTGCAACCAGATGGAAGCTACAACTCCCTATGTTCAAGCACCCACTTGAACCTCTGAGGACAACAATCCTCCCTAGCACCTCCCTACCACCCTGAAATCTAAATCTTTTCTATTAAGACTTATTACAGTGATATATATTTCTTCAGTGGCTTACCAGTCTCATCACTATTCTGCTACACTATGTTGCTTTGTTTGCATCAATGTCTTCTGCACACTCCTTGTTCTTTTTGTTCTTTTTCCTTTTATGCTCTCTGCACCATGTCCCTTCAATGCACCATTCCCCTTCTGTGCATTTTTTCTTCTTCTCTCTACCTCCTTCTTCACACCTCAATCACACTCAACAGCCACCCCATTTCTTCTTTGTTCAACATTCTTATACTCTCTGTGCACCTTCTACATGTAATCTGCGTCTTTCTCTTGCATCCTCTACCACCCCAATCTACTCCACATATGGGTGTTTTCTCCACTTCACTCTTCCACAGCTATCCCATCTCCTATGTGCCACGTTGTCTCTCTTTGTTCTGCATCTCGTGCTCATTCTGAGTGCTATGCCTGATCATCATGGTAACTCTTCAACTTCTCTGTCGGTTTCCCCCCGCATCCATCATCACTGGGTGTTATCTCAAGATTCCTCATCTTCTCTAGCAGTTGAGACCCTTCGTCTTCTCTGTCATAGACGAGCACATTCTCTGGCAGAAACCATCATTTGTTTCTAGCAATTACACTGTGAAGTGCAACAGTAGCCCTCCAATCTTTTTCAAATTCATCTACACCATTGAATTGACTTCATTGAATCTTGCGTTCATTTTTCCATTTCGCACTTCAGCATTTTGGGATCCTCGTGGTGAATATTTCGTTACTCTCCATGTCTCGATCCCCGAAACTCCGAAATGGAGCTTGCCGCTTCGAGTTCTCTTCTAAATTTCTTCGATGATGTGACCACTAGAATATGACCCCTCTTCAATCACACAAACTCTTCGATCTCCAAATCAATGGTCCTCGATCCGTGGTGATCGGAAAACTATCCTCTGCCCTGGGAATTCAGCCTTCGAGACTTTAGGGTAGTTATGGAGTTAAAACTCCTGAAGCAAAAACTTCTGGAGTGAGGTCAGTCTTGTGTCACTCGATGACGTGTTGTGACCAGAGTGGCTGTCATGTGTCACTCAGAATTGTGATTTCCAGTGGCCTGAAATTCCTAATCAACTCGACACCTGTCGTTGTTTGATCGTGACACGTGTCATAGTATTCCACCTGTCCTTTCTGACATGGTCTGCCACATTCTCCTCCTGGATCTATCAGCCCATATCACTTCATGATTTCGCATATCGCGATTTCGTCATTCTTGATGTGAATGTTCTCGACACTTCCAAGTCCCGGTCTGTGAAACTCCGAAATTGAGTCAAATCATCTTTTCATATTTTTGCACTTCGCAACTTCGGGACTCCTGTGATGAGGAGTCTCGACACTTGACTCCTCCATCTCCTAGTATCCGAAACTGTCTCCTTCTTTCGGGATTTTGGCATTTTTCATTTCATGATTCTGGGACTCCTTTGGTGAAGTGTTTTGACACTTCAACTCCCGGTATCTAGAACTATCTCCTGCTTTTGGGATTTTGGCATTTCACATTTCGTGATACCGTGACTCCTGTGGTGAAGTGTTTTGACACTTCAACTCCCGATATCTGGAACTGTCTCCTTCTTTCGGGATTTCATCATTTCGCATTTCGCAACTCTGGGGCTCCTGTGTTGAAGAGTCTTAACTCTTAACTTCTCAATTTCCCGGTATCCGAAACTCTGAAATGGAGTCAGATCAATGTATTACGGCATTTCGTATTTCACCATTTCATCATTCTTGTTGTGAGTTTCTTCCTTGACTCCTCCAATGCCCGGTATCTGAAACTCCGAAATGGATTTTATGCTTATGATCTTTCCATGCAATTATCCCTGCGTTGCTGATCTTCCTTGCCTGCCTGTTTTCCATCAAATAAACAAGCACACTCTTGCACTCTTCATGCACCTCTGCACTATCTCTTCTGATCTTACGTTGTCCCTATTTTTCCATCGCTGCATACTTTGATCTTGCCATTAATGACAAGCACATCTACCTGAAAACATGCCAACAATAAAGTATTATCATAATTACATGCAGGGGAAGCTGGTGGGCATTTCGGTGGAGACGCTACTGCCCACAAAGTATTAAGGGCAGGGTATTACTGGCCCACTCTTTTCAAAGATGCCCATGCATTATGGCGCAAATGCATAATCTGTCAAAAGTCTTATGGACGAGTACAGAAGGTAGCATTCCCACTGCAACCTCTCTCGGTGGATTTCCCTTTTCAGCAATGGGGTATTGACATTATTGGCCCAATTAACCCCACTTCCTTGTAGCAGCATAAACACATTATTACAGCAAAAGACTATTTCACCAGATGGTCCGAGGCTGCACCATTAAAAGTGGTAAACACCAATAAGGTAATATCCTTCCTTAATTCAAACATTATCACTTGTTTCAGTATTCCTGAATGTCTAGTGTTCGATAATGCTTCCTATTTTTTGTCTCTCGACATGAGTTCTTTTGCTTTAGAAAAAGGGATAAAACTAAAGTATTATGCCAGCTATTACCCCCAAGGAAATGGTTTGGCGGAATCGATAAATAAAAACCTGATCAATATAATCAAGAGGACGGTCTTCGAAAACCACAAAAGCTAGCATAATGCACTATTCAATGCAATCTGGGCTGATAGGGTAACTCCGAAAATTGTTGTTGGTAATTCCCCCTTTTTCCTCATTTATGGTAGGGAAGCAATTCTTCTACCACACATTCTCCTTCCATATCTTCAGTTATCGCAGAAGGTTCAGGAAGAATACTGTCCTCCCCTAGAAAGTCAGATTAATGCTTTGTTGAAGCTAGAAGAGGTAAGGGCTCAAGAAAAACAAAAACCGGATCAACATCAACTTATTGTCAAAAGATGGTTTGATTTGAATTATACCTCAGACATGAATTTTGAGCTAGGTGATTTTGTCCTCAAATGGGACAAACCTCATGAGGGGAAAGGCGAGAATACTAAGTTCCAAAACCTGTGGTTGGGACCGTTCTTAATTGCTGAAAAACTAGGTCCCAGTTCTTTCTGCCTGTAGAATTTAGAGGGATAGCCAGACACCTTCCCGGTGAATGGTTAAGCTCTCAAAAGGTATTTCACCTGACAACTCTCCAATACAACTTTTGTACATATTTTTCTATTTTGGTTTCTTTTGCTTTCCATTTTCTTTTCTGGTTTGTTTTTTTTATTTTTATGTTTTGTTTTTTGTTTATTAGCCTTTTTGAGTCAAACATGCATGTATTACAATCTTTTTCAGAAGAAGAGAACATAATGAGTCATCTCAAAATAACTGTCAAGGGTTGTTAGAGCATCAATTGTTGTGTTTTTCTAAAAACGTAGGCTAGTTAAAGATGGTATTTTGTTTGAGAGTCGATTTTTCGGTTTCAATTTGCATTTGAGAGTTATCACGACTATCTTTAAAAATCTATTTACGCTGTCCTTGCTCTTAAGAAAAGCAACTCAACGATGACTCCCTGTCCTCGAAAATTAGTTTTATTAATAAACTATTTTCAAATCTTGATGAAGGTTAGCAAGAAAAAAATTAAAGCCCTGGAAAATATTAAGTTGTGTAAAAACTAGAATTTTCAGCATCACCCCGCTCTATTGAATGTCTTTAAAACTATGTCAGATTGTGAATAATTTCTCAAAGAGTTGTGGGAAGTGTTTGTAAACCAGCCAGGACACTGAAAAAGTCTGCTGGCAGCGGGTAAATGCATGCATGATTCCAAGACAACTTCGTCGGGGTACTGAACAGGCCCGGCAGCGAAGCGATGTAAAGTTAAAGAAAATTCTCAGGTATAAATCTTGATTTTGGTCATAAGCATCCTTCATTCTGATTTGAAATTTATTGGACAGGATATAGATGTCAGAGTGGGTTAATTGACATCCCTGTCGAGGCTATGGACGCCTGCTAGAAGAAGTGGCCCTATCAACAGTATTGGAGCCATTAACTTAAACATCGTGACTTTCATTTATGAAGTTTGTCACCAGATTTCATTCTTTTTAACGAAATATATCTTAATCTAGACCACGTCATGATTATCAAAGATGCTCAAATAACCTTTTAGTTGTTCTTTGATTTGAAATCATACAAATTTTTCTAACCTGAACTTTTCATTAATACAGAGATAATTGCTTCTCCCAGCAAGTCGCCATTGTTGGCAGCCCAACATATTTTTAACTTTTTATATCAAATAATAATCTATGTAGCTGCCTAAATGGGGTCGTACATTTTTTTGTTCTTCATAAGCGATTTTTGAAATGACAATTGTAAGTTTTCAGTTTTTCCTAGTGTTTTTTGTTTTCATGCTTCATTCATGACTGAAAGCATGAAAATGAAGCATTAAAACTTATGACTATATTATCACTCTATTTGAAAAGTTTATGAAAGGAAAAATGGCTCCACAGTTTTTATTAATTAAGTCTTGTTCCTTGTTATGAAGTTTATTCTCTTTATTTTGACTCCTCGAATGTCAAGCATGCTTATGGATTGTTATTTGGATCAACAAAGGACTATTTACTTTAAGCATTGATATATCTTTGTGTGGTTCTTGGTCATGCGTTCCCTTGTCACTAGACTTTGGTTTATAAGTTTGCCTCTCCCAAACTTTAAGACCTAACCCACTTTGTTGTGCTATCATTTTTATTTTAGCGCACTTGGTCATGGCCTATACTATCTGGGAAGTGGCAGTTTGATCATAGTGATTCCATCATTTTGAATCTTGGTCTTGGGTTTTGTAACACGCCTCGCATTCATTTCAAATAATGCCTATCTTTTCATTGAGGATTTTTTTCTTATATGCCATAGTTTTTTGATGAGTTTTGGGCCTGGAGTATAGCTCTAGTCTCCTCTTACAAACCCTCCATGCGCACTGTGTTTGGGTGATTGCCTACCAATTTCCCATGGCCCTGGTTATTAGGATTGAGCCCAACGACACTCAGACCTTGTTCCTATGTGATGATGCAAGGGAGGATCTCGAGGGTCACAACTGGATTGTTTTCCTTGATAAATTCCAGGGCTTTAACCTACAGACCGCTCATGAATTCACCCTTTCATTTGAATGATGTCGAGCCAAGGTGGGGAACATTCAACTCGAAGTCACAGAGGACTTTTTAAGCCAAGCAATAGGTCTCCCTGCGAGCAGGCAAAAGTGGTTCAAGAATTCCAAGGTCGAAGAGCTTCCATGGAGTCTTTTCGTTACATCTCGAAAGATCAATAACTGTGACAAAGGTATGTCAGTGTCCCTACTGAAAACCTGATGGCATGGTTTTCTTGCAGTGTTGAAACAATTCATGACGTGTGAAGGCCGTTTTGGTTTTGTCTTTCTATATCACCCATGTTTTCTCATGAATTTCATAGGGTTTCCTTTAAACATGCCTTATTACATGTGGAGAAGCATGTATAAAATGGCTAAGAGGTATAAGAAACAACGTTTGGATTCAAGCCTTTTCCACCACGGTTTGATAAAAATTATGCTTACACATCAATTGAAGTTGCAGAACGATGATTGGGATTCATTTTTAACCTGAAATGGTTTCGTAACCCCAATGTTGTATAGGTTGACAAACCTGTGATTGAAGAAACGATAGTTTATCCCAGAGTGTTCCCTTCATCTACACAGGCCTCTGTTACGACCACCCACACTAAGCCTTTACCTGACCCAAGAGTTTTTGAGCAGACCCATGAGCAAGATGCACAACCTAACACCTCTGTCAAAAATGCAAATAGACATGTAGGCAAGTCATCTAAAGGTGATATCGATTTGGGTTTTAAAAATAAAAGAGCTGGAAGGTTGATTTCAAGGAAGCTGCGAAACAAATCAAACCCTCATGTGAGCTCGATCAAGACGATCGAGATCCATGAGAGCTCAGATTCAAAGATTGATAGATTTCTTGTTAAAGAAGACCCTACTTCCTTCCAAATAGACCTCGATCAGTCTTACAATTTCATAGATAATCTGTCGCCTTTTTTGAAGTAGAGTGAAGGGTTTCCATATATTAAGTTTGGTAACAAATATACAGTCCACATTGGGGACGTTCCGGTACACAACCGTGGGTATTCTCAATTGACAGTCACACAGTCACAATGTGAAACTTGCCTCTTCTGGATTGATAAGTATTACACCGATATACCTATTTTGCAGTCACATATCAAAGCCCTTATTGATCAAGTTGACCCCATAACAAATGAAAATCGTAGGCTCAAGTCTATCGTTCAGAGACAAGGGAAATGCATGAAAACTACAGGGAACGTCATATTAAAAAATGTCGAGACTGCAACAACAGTAATAAATTCTGAGATCATGTGATATGATTTGATTTTACAGTTAAAGGTAAGATTTTTTTTATCTTAAAATAGCGTTATATTTTGTTCATTGAAAAAAATAGATTTCATTGCTAAAATAGACTAGCTACAGAATCAACAGATTTTGTAGCCAGTCTATTCTAATTCGAAACTTGGAAAATTGTGGTTAAATATATATCTAAGTTTCTTTATTTTATCTTTTCTTTTCAGGATATCTGGGAGTTTATGGTGACCAAGTGATCTGAAGCATTTTTGGGCTTGTTAGCTATATCTATGATCCATTTTTGTATAAACAGGAATAAACCTTTTTTTAGCTTTTAAAGATTTAGTGTGATCTGGGGTGGTTATATTACCCCTCTATTTTTGTAATCAATAGATGATTGTATCTAATCACAAAAGATAAGATAGTTACCTTTCTGAAGGCTTTAAAAAACTCATTATTTTTTGTAATCAAACATCTTGGCCTGGGGCTGAAGGTGGACAACCTATACACGATTTTGGACGGAACATATGTTTACATATCTTCTTTAGCTCTCTGCAAATGTTGTTTTCGTTTGTGGTTCGTTTATCTTGATAATTCGATAATTGTTGATAGCTTTTGTCTTCACAAATTATTATGTCATCAAGATAATTTATTTTAATATAGTCCACATTTTGATGCTTCAGTTATTAAAAAATAGTGATCATTTATTCAATCTAAATGATAAGGTTTTTCTTCAATTTCGTTGAATGATTAAAACTAGGTTGTTACAGTTAGATTTATCTTATGTGTAATTGCTTGCAATCACAAATATCAAAGTTATTATTTTCATCTTATCATTCTGTCATTAAAATCCAACAATCAATATATTGTTTTTCATTTATACCGAACAGTGTAAAGGTTCACTGCAGGTTTATCTCTTGGACAGGCTGGCTGGACATTCTATAATCGTACAGACATTGGATGCATGCCGATTAACTCATTAATAGGTTATTTTATTTCTTTTATCGTTTTTTTGTTTTCCAAATCCTTATATGTGGCATGGTTTTGACTGTCTACATATCCTTGTTTCATAGTATATTTTGATATTTAATCTTATAGATAAATTAAGATAAAAAAAAAAAAAAAATATATATATATATATATATAGTTTATTTGCTTTCTTTATCTACTGTTTGTTAAAACAACCATCTTTTCATAGATTTTCGTGAGTTCAAATTAAAACTCACAACTTGTATATATTGCACATAAATTAGATAAACAAATCTGTATTGCAAATATTATTTCAAAATAGTTATATAGATACATATGTATATATATACACCAAGTAGTTAATTGTTAGTTTTCTCTTTTTCTTTATTTTGTTTCTTTTAGGATTGTTAGATTGGACAACGGAGACATTAAACCCATCAGAGTGAGTCATACCAAATGGCTTGGGTTATTTAGACAACCCCAGACTAGACTCATTCTTCCAATTGGCGGACGGTCATTTTCGCCCGTCAACAAGGCTGCGCCAAAAGGCGCTTCGTATTTCGTGAACTTATGAACTTCATTGAGCTTGACCAACGGTCCACGATATTGATGATTCGACGGTCCAGATATTTTCATGATATCGCATATCGCGAGTTCCCACACCATGCTCTGTTGAGTCCTCCAATGTGCAAGTCAGCAAAATTTCAATCGCTTGCCACATGTCCTATGACTCCAACGGTCAGGATTGTTATCACGATTTCACATATCGCGAGTTCAAACCTCTTTCCTTTGGATTTCTCGATCTATGAAACTCAAAAATGAAACCTTTTTCATGCTTTGATTGTTTTCCTCCTTCTAAGCTTACACTATTGATCTTGTCATTATCGCTACGCTACTGATCGTGCTAAGGTTCGCCATCAATCACAAACACTGCCATTATCGCTACGCTACTCTGCCTCTTTCTAAAAAACATGCCAACAATAAATGTAGTAGATATGCAACCATAAACACAAAGATACAGTAATACCCAATTTTCTATTAATGAGCTAAAATGTACAAAGACTATAAAAATACAGAGTAAAAGATTTGCTAGAATGGTGGCAGCTTATCTCTGAGAAGAGATGTGACAGTTAATCGCATTCACAAGAAGATGATTTTACAATGAGGCTCCAAAGGCATTTTTATCATAAATAAAATCCAAAACCCTAACCCCAAAAGATGAAAATCCAACAGTTTTGTGGACCTCGTTTTGGGTAGTTTGGTGTATCAACTTCCTGGGGGCGTAACTTTGGCATACGATCTTCATTTGGGGTGCAAGATATCACTATGGAAAGGTATCGTCAAGGAGATTCATTTTGGGGGCTCAATCAGAGCCTTTGGCTATCATTGAGAACCTTGATCCTGAAAAACCTTCATTTAGGCGCTCAAAATGGCCCCGTAAGTTAAAAACTGCTAAAAATAGTAAATTACCAAAATTGCCAGAAAACTATTTTGAGCCAGTTGGAAAAGGTGGGTGGCCACCTATATCCACCTAGATCAAGGTGAAACATCTTGTCAATAAATTTCTTGGTGAATATGTCTATAGTCCATTCAATGGATGGATAGTACTGCAAATCAATGATCCTGTCATGTACCATCTCTCTTATGTAATCCATATGGATCTCAATATGTTTGTTCCACTATCGATGCACTGGGTCTCTGAAAAAATTGAGGGTAATATGAATGTCACACCAAATGATATTCGAATGATGAAATTGGATGCCAATATTAGTGAGGAATTTCTGAAGCCAAAGTACCTAAATAGTGAAATTGACTGCTCCTATGTACTCGACCTCTGCCGACAATAAAGAAATTGATGATTTCTTTTTCTCAACCAATAGCTAGGAACAAAACCCAAATTGAGCACATACATATAAGTGTACTTTTGATATTTTCTATCGCAGCCCAATCAGAATCTGTGAATCCCATGAGATCCAATGCACAACATACTGCATAATGGATCCCATAACTAGTAGTGCCCTGAACATATATGAGGATGCACTTGGAAGCCTTCCAATGTATCTCATGTGGCTCCTACATGTACCTGTAAACTTCCCCTACTACATATGAGTGATACAATCAGATGTGGGTTAGATACATAAGGCTCCCCACAAGTTATTGCATCTAGAATGGTTTTCATGACATAGAGATAAAAAATCATGCTCAAAAAATTAAAACATGGTCCAATTTTGTTAAAGGCAATTAACTTGAAAACTTGAAAATAATTTTTATTAAATAAACTTTATTAAAGGAATAAGTGGGACCTACATGAAGGCACGAATTTCAATGACATAAATTCATTGATGAGAATTAAATAAAGTAAAAATTCATAGTGGTTGACTCCAAAAAGGAAGCATGGAAATTTATAGAAAGAAAAACCCTAACTACTTAAAGATAATTGAGACCATATTTTAAAAGGGCAAGAGAAGAAGCCATCAAAAGGTTGGCAGTCAGAACTTTCTACAGTGGTGAAGAAATTGTAAGAAGAAAATCTCTATCCTTCCAATATTTGGTGGACTGGTCTGCTAAAACTTGTCTTTCTACATCTTCTTCTTCTCTGTTTATTTCCATCAAATCTTCCATGAATTTATGGAACGTAGGAAGATTTGGGGATGATATATTCTTTCTCTTAAAATCTTCAGTCATCTTGTAACATTTCAGGTCCAAAGGAGCATAGTCTCTGCTTATAAAAAGAAAATGCAATTCATTTTAGTTCATGTGATAGTCATTGAGAACTTATTGAAGTTATTTCAGTTCTCTTGTTTATGAAATTATTGAAATTATCATATTGGGGTATTTTTATAAATTTCTCCTACAAAGAACTATTTGGGGCAGTACATTAGTGATTTCTCGTACTTGAGTTGAAAGCATGTGATTTCAAATGTATTTCCTATCAAAATCATTTTTAACTTTTAATGAATTTATCATTTAAAGTTCTTTGAAGACTTGCTCATTTCTTCATCTTGTGAAATTCATAGCAGATTCTAGCTTTAGTTTATCTCACAAGAAAGAAAGAATGTTTGTTTGATCCAGAATTGGATCCAGGAGCTTGATTGGGCTCAGAAAGGCCTAAAAAACAAAGTTATTAGAATGGCTTCAAAATAGACATGTTCGTAGGCCTCATTGATACAAACCCAACACAACTTAAACAGGCTCAAACAGACATCATATGCCCCAGATATCACGATCTATTCATTTGGATAAATAGGTAAAAAACTGATGACCATACAATCCGTACAATACCACGTGGCAGGCACAGTTGGCACTGACATGGAATCATCTGGAGGTGATATGTGGAACATGACCATACAATTATGTAGACAGGTTGTTGATGTGGCAGGGATACATGGACCAATCAGGGAGTGACATGTGTCACCACTACAAGGGTGACATGTGGCACATCCGTACTGATGACATGGCCGGTCCAACACGCTGACAAGTCAGATGGTGTGAACAGCTGGGAAAATCTGTATTTGGAACTTGGCGTATAGTTGAAGGAGTAATGTGGTTCCATGTGGCCCAGTCCGGGGTTTCCACGTGGCACCCCTCCATTGACTTGTTGGTATGCAAAATTGTTGGAGCGCATGAAGTTTGAACCCGCGACCTCGGGCATGGATGAACTTCTTGGTAGGGTCGGGCTAGCCAACCCACCCTCACTTTGTTTCTTAACTACATAGCGTGCCACTAAAATATAAATTTGAATGGTGGTGGTAATGGTAGAGGATAGGGATGGGGCTAGGCCCCAGCCCCCGATGCATGACATAGAACTATGCAATGTAACCATGTCCTATGGTGTTTGTTAGCACGGATGGTTATGTTTTTGACTGTTACTCCAGCCCCCGATCATGTGGTGTATTCCCATATGAATTAGACTCCATTGTATATGTTAAGCACGGAGGTGTAAGGTTGGCGCTCGGTCAGCCGGGCTAGCCCGCCGACTAGGGCGCGTGACCAGTGGTCTATTCAGAATTTGGGGGTTCATGTAGGCTCAGCCCACAGCCATATGGCCACCTTCATGCATACAAGAGCTGAGATAGCAGGGGCCAGCGCACCAGGGATAAGCTCGAGGCCACATGGCCACCCTCCATACGACCACGAGCCCGCTCTGAAGGGGTTGCGCTCAATTTATGTGCAAAAATGGGTTATTTACTTTATAATATGATTTTTGTATTAATTTTATCAGCAGATTTGTGGGATTTTGGTCATTTTGGGAGGATATTGGGCCCTTTTTAAGGCCATCTCCTTGGGAGAAGTTGGGAGATGGTTACCAAATTCAGATCTATATAAACCAGGGGTTCCTGAATTCATGGAGAAGGTTCAAAACAAAGTTATGATGAATATTTTGCAAGCCAAAGCTATGTTTATGCAGGGAAGCTATTGAGGAGAGCACCTTTGTGAGCCATTTCTAGGAGCTCCAGTCATCTGTTTTCAGTGCCGTCAGTTTTGTTATGTTCTAGAGATTTGGGAGAGAAAACAGATCAATTTGTAACCTTTTTGGAACTATTGTAATGTATCTTAAATCTTTGAAAATAAATAAGAAAACCTCATTCACTGAGAAAAAGGCCCGGAGACGTAGGCGAGATTGTCAAACTCCATTATCACTTTGGTGTTTTATGGTTTGTTGTTCTTCATGTTTATTTATAGATTTGTACATGTTTATATGGATGTTATGTTTCTTCTAGAGTTCTTCCTCTTTCATTCAGTTCCTAAATGGTAAAATAACACATGAAAATTTACTCAACCATTGTCATTTAAAAGATCTTTTCGGATCAAGTGGTATCAGAGGTAGTTGACGTTTGGATTTGAGTTTGCATGTTAATCAGGGAAAAGCTACATTGTGGTGAAGGAAATATTGTTGAAGAGAATCCATTGATTGGATTGAGAGAGAGAACTTCTCAAAGAAAGAAGATGGCATCGGAAGAGGGACTTTCTCAGGATGAGAAAGAGTTTCAAAAAACTTTCTTCGCCATGTCAGAGATGATGAAGGTTTTGTATGAGGATTACTTGGAACAAAATAGACCGAATCTGGGTGAATATTCAAAGGGAAAAAGTGAAGAAAGAGAGGATCCTCCTCAAACTCCTCCTTCACCTCCATATTCAGCTCCTTCTTCTCTTTCCTCTTCAAGTTGAAGTTCTAAAAGAACTACAAAGAAACATGTCCATAAACATAAGAATGAAATGCCTTCACTAAAACTTAATGTTAAATTTGAATTACCCATGTATGATGGTGAAGTTAATGCAGAGAGACTTGAAAATTGGGACAGACAAATGGAGGTTTATTGCAGTGTGCAACAGATCAAGGATGAGGCAACTCAGATCAAGTTGGCATCACTTAGACTTGCAGGCACATCACTCATCTGGTGGAAAAGCAAGTTGAAAAATGGCACGCAACAAGTGGGTAATGTATTCCCATTACGACAAAGTTTTATTTCTGCACTTAGAAAGCAATTCTATCATTTGGGTTATAAAGAGAAAGATTTAATTGAATGGAAAGATCTTAAACTAAGAAAGGTACAAACAACACAAGAATACACAGATGGATTTCATAAAATGGCATTGATGTTACATATTCCTTTACATACCCAAGAAATTCTTATGAAGTATATAGGAGGTTTACCTGCACATATTAAAAATAATGTATTCATGTTTGGCTCTACTAGTATTGATGAGGTTTATGTTCAAGCGACATACATTGAAGCATGGAAAATAGGGGTTGGTGTATTAGGGGAATTTTCTTCAAAGAAAGAGGACAAAAGGAAGTGGCATGCCAAGAAGGAAAATTCAGTGCCAAGAAAGGAAGATATTCCCTCTTGAAAGTATTGCAAGAAAGAGGGGCATGATGAGGACCATTGTTGGAAATTGTATCCCGAGAAGAGACCGGAGTGGTTCAAAGAGAAGAAAGGGAGGCAAATAGTTGCAATAGAAACATGACCAACAGACTTGGGATCGGATTCAGGTGATGAAACTAAAGTCTCATTGATTGGTATGACAGGTAAAATTGGTGAAGGATTTGATTGTAGAAGTAAATTGTTTCACATAAGGGTCATCATGAGGCACACTAAGGTTGTGTTGACGGGCGAAACAGTCCATCCTTCAACTGGGAGAGTGGAACCGGTCTGGGGTTGTCTAAATAACCCAAGCCGTTTGGTATGGACCACCCTGACGAGTTTAACGGCTCCGTTGGCCGCTCTGAGGTCTCGTAAGGAAA
>JZKD02S2164842.1:888500-908282 GCA_000966675.3 Picea glauca
CCTCCAGGACCATGCTCAGGTCGCTCCTGCTCTCGGTACTCCATGTCTAGGACCATGTGGGCCTCGAGACATGATCTCCTAGTTATCCCTAGATATCGGGGATAACAGGTAGAATAATATGTTTTCTATGTAATAAAGGATGACATTAGTAAATAAGGCCTCTATAATAATGTGAACAATTCTAATGTAAGAAGACTTAACAAAAGTTTTTGCTTCTAGAAACGTCTTCCTCGAGAATGTTCTTTAAAATATATAATTAGTATAAATAGGAGTAGAATGCATGAGAAAGTCATGTCTTGAGAATTATATTGTAATTGAGCCCGGCTATGTTGGGAGTATCCCCCTTGAAGAGGCACATGAACTTTGATTTCTATCAATAAAGGTACCATTTATAGTGTTATTGTTCTCTATATCTTATTGTTTCTATTGGTATTCATCATAATAATTTTATTATTGATTTGCATAACACATTTGGTACCTTACAGATGCAAAACAAAAGAAATATCAAGAAAAATAACATCAAAGGCTTGGAGAAAAAAAGGAGAAATTAGAAGCAGAGATAAAAGTAGAAAAATTGAAAAAGAACAACAAGAATCATAGAAAAAGAAAAATGAGATGGAGGATCATAAACAAAAAACATAAAATAATGAAATGCAAACAAGTTCAATATAGCAAGGTCAAATTGACCAAAAGGCAATGGACCCTATAGACAGTAACATTGATGAATCAACACTTAATAAAGTAGTTTCAACAATTGACAAAGGAAAAAGTTATAAAAACGAAGAGATAATTACACCTAAAATTATTGGAATAGTAATGCCTCATGTTACTAGTATAGAGATTATTTTATTAGAGGAAGTTGTAGACCTAGAGCTCTTAGCATACAACAAAAGGCAACAAAGGATTATCAAGAAAGTACATAGGAGGAAATTAAAAACATGAGGAAGTGTAATCTATGTAACTAAAGAGAAGGTTATGAATTTACGTAATGTTTTCTTGACTAATTTGGTGGCATCTGTTTTATCACTAACCCATGAAACCATGGACAAGGTACAACTGGAAGAAAATGGTGTGGCTAATTTGAAGATGAAAATCAAAAAGTTGGAAAAATAAATCGATTTTTTTAAATCTACGAAGGAAATCAATAATACATTTGTTGATTATGTGATGTCTACATCTGAATCCAATAGAAATGTTAAAAGAGATTTTTATTCTAGATCTTTCAAGTTGAAAGAGCATACATTACAACATTTCGTTACATATAAGATGATTTTACTATGGAAAGAGACTCAAGCAAAGATGTATGATCAACTCACGGTTATTAAGGAAATCCATAAGTTCAGGGGATAGGAGAATCATAATATCAATTTTTTTTAAAAGAAGGAGATTCAAGAAAGAGAAATAAAATTGAGTTTCTAGGAAAATTTGGCTAGATATAATCTAAGAAACATAGAACAATGTTGGCTACAATGTTTGAAAATTTGGGATTTTATAGAGGACATTACAGTAAAGTGTGAATTACCTTCATTTGGCCCTCCATAAAAATTTAATCTAGTGGAACACGTGATGAAACAATTTGAAGACTCCATGGTTTAGCTTAAAGAAGAAATTCAAGCAATCCAAAGTGTTGAGAATGAACACTTAGAAACATTCTTTGATGAAGAAACTAAGAAAGTGGCTTCCTTTGAATTCTTCTTTCTTAAGATTAAGAAATATACTAAAAGGTTAGAAAATGATGTAATATGTTTGGGGGACCCATTAAAACAACATGTTTCTCCTTATATTGAACTTTGTCAAAGCATTTTTGAGAAATCAGAGGAATGTAAAAAAAAATGTCCCAAGTGACCAAGAGGAAGACCTTAGTTCTGTTGGAATACTAAGAGGGGGGAGGTGAATTCATATAAGTACAATTGTTACTTTTAACCACAATATAAAACCTCCAATCATGTTCAATAGTTTATCATTAACATTCAATATATCATCAACAACATAATTCAATGCATAAACATCACATAAACACAGTACACCATAATTTTACGTGGAAACCCAATGCAGGAGAAAACCATGAAATGTTTTTACTATGTATCAAAGAGTACATTCAGTGGAAGCACCAACTTCCTATTTCTCCAGATACAACTAGAAGGAGGCTCCAACTCCCTATTTACAGGCTGCAACCTGAAGGAATCTCCAACGCCTTAATTTACTGGCTACAACCCCCTTTCTTTGCCCCATCCAACTGCCCTGAAATGTAAATGTAGACTAATCTATCACTAAATTTCTCATTGTAACTCATAACCTGTTGCTATTGTTGTTTCTAATATTTATATTGTTGCTATTGATTTCGATATCTCATCAAGACTGCAACCACACATATCTCATACCAAGATCCACAAGAGATTTCTCCAAATCAAAAGCTTATGAATCACTAAGACATATATGTTCCTGATTTCTTCAAAATACACCCCCTAACATACATAGGAAGACATACCTAGATCTACGACCTGCACACTTATTGTTCATGGATTTCCATGCTTTTCCCTACTACAACTCGCAGATTACCTCAAAGACATTGATGTAGTAAATTTTATTTCATACATTTGGCTCCTGTAAACTTCTCCCTTCACTAAAATTTGTTTTCTTTGTCTCACTTCCTCATATCTTTCAATCTATATTCACACACAAATATTCAATTTACTCTTCTCTATATATATGTGTTTCCAATGAGGATCTCATTAAAAATGCAAGGATTTCCAAGAGTCATAACTTTTGACTCAGTGATCTGATTGGGATGAAATTTTACAAGGAGATGTGTCTCGAAGAGTTCACTGTCATTCTAATTTGATTTTTTAGATCGAAATCCATTTCGACACTTTTCGGGAGCCAAATTCCTTCATATGATGCCTCAAATTCGAGTTTTAGTGTGTGTTTTTTTTTAATTATCAATTATCTCTTCGTTTATGCATGTAATAAGAAAAGTGATTTGATGAATAGTGTCATCTAGTTAGATCTTAGTTATTGGTTAGTTTTAGATTAATCCAAGAATTTTCTAAAATTAGCTATTTTTTTAGAATTTACATGTTTCCTAATTTAGGGCCAACTCATAATGTATTGTTAATGACATGCAACTTGTTAACTTCATGTTCATGGGTTGACATCAATGAAAACCAATATTTCAACAATTCAATGGCAACCAATCTTTCAACAAGTTGGAATAGGGTTAAGAGTTAAAGAAGTTAGTTTAACTGTTTTGTAAAGGTTATATAAGAAAGGATGAAAGTTAGAGAAAAAAGGTTGTTTAGATTTTGGACTCTACGAACGAATGTAAAAGACTACTCTTTTATTGAAAGGAGGCCAATCAAGAGGCCAATTTTGTATATTAAAGATTGTCCCAATTGATAACTTCTTTATATTTTTCTGCATAATGTCAATCTAGAATGGGTAAGAGATTTTCATAGTTCATATTTTTCTATCATGAAGAAAATTTCTTGCAATGGATTTCTTTTTCATCATATCTTTAATTAGTTTTTAAAAGAAGAACTTAGTTATATTTTCTTTTATTCATCTCTCTTCCAGACCCCTATCCAGACGTTTATTCATCCCTCCTCCAGACCCCTTCCTGAGACATTTCCCTCTTTTTTCTTGAGTGCATGTGCTTTTACTCCCATTGAATGTACCCTAATACCTATGAGCTAAGGCAAGTTCTTGAGATTTCTTTTGAGATTCTCCTTTCTCCCCAAATGAAGTGAGTTTAGATCTAGCTCGTTTCCACCCATCACCAACTCTTCACTAGAAGGGAAGGGATGCATGGTGAAGATGAGATTCATTATTAGTGCATGTCAATTGTGACTAGATTGATTGGTAACCTTATACCATACACCATGGAACTCCACCTATGTAGTTAACACCATAAATAAAATATTTTGCAAGATCCACTTTTGCACCATAAATCTTAGCACCACTTGCGTATCACCACATATACACAACTTTTGAAAACTTGCATCACTATTTTAAAATAAGGGATTTCCCAAATATTTCAAAATTATTGGCACTAATGAGGGCTAAAATCCACTTTTTCTTATAATGCATAAGCTTGGGATCTGATTTGGTATTTTTTTTAAAGTTTTCCTGAAAAAAAAGTGAGAATTAAACATTGAGAGAGCGAACATTCACTCAGCTTAATGACCTAATCACCAAATGTGAACATAAAATGGAAAAAAAAATAGTAATAATAATAAACATGCAAAAATAATGATACTTGTACTTCCATAAGTGGATTACACATGCAAACAAGGTTGCGTGGCAGCGCAGTCCCTGCCAAGGAGGTTAGAAAGAAAATTGTGGAAAATGGGGTTGAATTGTAAATGAAATGAAGTATTTGGCGCAAAATGTATATCAGGGAAATGTTGTGCAAATTGTATATCACAGAAGATAGGGAAAAAGTAAATGACGGTCGGTAGGCACAACAACATCTAATTTTTGAAATTATATAGAAAACCTAATTTTTTGGAAAGTATATAACAAAGTAAAAAAATTGTTGACAGTGCAAGATTAAATTTGGAAATTTAAATGCATTTTCCATATGGACTGGTGAAAGATAAAAATATATGATGACATAAAATTAATGGGAGATAAGTAATATAAAAATTTTAATGCATTTGTGAACATGGGGTATATGTAAATGACACTTGCATTGTTGAATGCCATTTATTTTGAAATATATAAAAAAAAGAAAAGTGTGTAAAATATAAAAGAGTAGATGCATTTTCCATATAGACTGCTGAAGGATAAGACTAAAAGTCTAACATATTAGAAAACAAATGCATTTGTTATACATAATGCGGAAAGATAAAAATAGAGTCTGTAATATATAAAAATTTAAATGCATTTTTTTTTCAAGTATGTGAAAAAATGAAAATTTGTTACATACTACTGCAGATTTTGAAATATACCAAAAAATTAAAGTTTGTTACATATAAACTGGAATTTCAATGTGTTTGTCATGTAGACTAGGATTGGGGCTCCCACGGACCATTAGAGAAATATGTACAAGAAAGAGGATTGTGGAAAGAAGACAGAGTGCAATAGCTACAAAAGAAAATAAATGGAAAGGTATAAGTGTTTTCCTATACATCTGTATTTAATAAAGTGGAATAACCAGGCTAAGAAACAAAGAAAGATGTGATGACTAAACCTACAGTAAGGGTACATATGAGTGCTTTGGCTATTTTCTTGCAGTTGTCGTTTCATTGATGTCGGCGACGATTGCGGTTTCAAGGATGTTCTCCACGGTTGTTGGAATGTCGGGAACTGCCTGTTGTCTTTCGTTGGTGGCCTGTTTCAATTACCTTTCGACCTATTCTTCAATGTAGCTTCTCATTGGGGCGACGTTGATCTCATTAAAATTTTGATGTTGAAAACTTCGTTTTCTAATTCCTGGAAGTCGATAGAAAGATTAGAGAGAGCATGATGAATTTCCTCATTCTGTACTGCATATTTGACTAGCTAGTCATGGACATGAGCTTGATCAAATTGAAGTGATGCAGGAGCATCTCCCACATCAAAGCGAGCCAGCGCGGAAGCAGAGGACAGTTGGACAAGCGCTAGCACAAATTTTGAAAACACCTTGAAGTTGTTTCACAATATTAAATGAGCCATTAAGATGAAGCGCACTTTGTATATTGTAATTGGACCTTCAGCCTTTAAGATCTCGTTCTTAGTAGATAGATGGAATTTAAAGTAGTTAATGCAGGTAGATAGAAATTTAATTCTAGATTGGACTGGTTGAGAGTGCAAGAGGGAAACTGGATATAGACACCCTCGTTGTGCATTGTAACATTATCGATTGAAGCATTAAAGCAAGAGCATGCAGAGAGCTGTGTAAGACCACCCATGTACAGACATTTGAATTAATAGAAGAGTTTGATTCAAATTCATGGTTTTGTGTTGTTCTCTATGTATTGATGTTGAATGATGTGCTTATGAATGTTTGCTTCCTGTTATACATTTGCTTTTATATGTTGTGTATATGATTTCTTGTTGAGTTTGAAGTCTGAAAAGGTGATGGAATGAGTTTCAATTGTTTCTCTATTTGAGCCAAAGAATTCTTGCAAGGAGTGCAGTTGAAGTGTCCACAAGGAGTACGTTGACAGAGGGTTCAATTAGAGATAGCTTTTGTTCTCATTCATCCCAGAAGGTGCAGTTGGGCACAGGAGCCATGAAAGGAGTGCGCAGGCTGGGTAAAAGTCTCAGGGTTGTGAACCTGAGTAAAGTATTGAAGGACTACTGCTACAGGTGTGCACAGAGCCGAGGAAATGCGACACTTAGACTTGGTTGAAGGTTTTCTGCAAGGAGTGCATGCAAGAGTCTTTTCCAAGATCCATAGTTGCGAAAGCTCTGGAAGGATAAGGCCTTCAAATTCAATTAAGGGAAGCGCAGAGAAGCTATGACTGGAGTTCTGAAAGAAGCGTCGAAATTTTGTACGCAGGTGGACGAAGTTCCGCGGAGGATCACTTAGTCATTTCGCAGATTTCGCCAAGGAAGGAATGGACGGTCGGTATTCTCCAAGGAGAATTCATGACATCCCGTGAGCCGTTAGATATCGGGAAGGTGCAGGGGAGATACTGCAGATATTTCCAAGAGGTTTAAAGCTTAGGAGGGGCAGAGTCATTGATCCAAGCCACAAGGGTCATCGGATCTACTCGTGGATCAGTATATCGGGGTTTCGTGGATTGAAACTCCAAAACATTTCAACGGGAATCGCGAACTCGTGATACGCGATATCTCGACCGATAAAGGGAATAGTGTGGGACCACCGCATAGTCGGTAGGTGGAAAGGTGGCACGTCTCATTGGGAATTCGCAGTGAAAAGTCCTGAAACAATTGTATTAGGATTCGCGATACCACGAACTCCAAAATCCCAAAGGAGGTGACGGGCGTTGAAAAATCAACTTGCGAGCGCATCGGAGGTTCGGCGTATCGGGGTTCAGGAGTCGGAGAGACAAGGCATTCGATATCGCGAGTGCCAAAATCGTGATAGGAGAAGTTACGACAGGGTAAAGGAAAGGGTCAGCGTTGACTTATATTGGGTTTCAGGGATTTGTGGAACCAATGCTCGACCATTGGATTCGCGAAGTCGCGAAGTCCGATTTCCCTATAGAAAAAGGGGGATCCCGAGAGAGAATTCTATGGGTGAATATTTTTCGATAGGGAAATAGAAGGACCGGTTAGTGTTCTTCGGGCCATGAGAAGGAGAAGATCCTATGAGCGGGCGTGCTTACGAGCGCAGGCTTGCGTCATGAAGGATGCTGTAAAAATTTTCAAGAGACAAGGTATTCAACATAGAAATCTGTTTATCGAACTCTATCCTAGTTAAGGGGAAGGAGTTTACGATTAAGAGGGGGTCTTGGAAGTTGTTGGTTTTCCTTGCTAAGTCTATATTTGACAGCTTTGTGAATAATTCATCTTTCTTCTCTATGGCTTGTTCACATGACTGAACAATGAGACGTAGGTTCTTTACTTTTTGTTTCCAACATGCATTCAATTGGCCGATCTGATTTTTGGATGGAATATCTTCTTCTCTTCTTTTTGTTTTTGCCATATTGTTGACAATATTTCCAAAAGCAATGACCATTTTTAAAAAGAAATTTTCTTCATCTTTTAATTCAGATTGCAAGATCTCAAGCAAGCTATGTGCCCTGGTTCCAAGGGAAGCGATGGTTTGTGATATTTTCCACGCCTGGGTAACCAGTTCCATTCATTTTTTGATATTGTTCTCCACATATCCTTTACAGGATGCGAGCAGGGTGGAGGATGCTTTTACATTGGGTGCAGGGGTGCCAGGCATGGCTATTGCCAAAGGATTGACAAGGAATGGCATGGGAATGAAAGCGTCTTCTAATTCCCTGACACGGTCCTTCAGTTTGGCATTATGGGTCTCAATGTGTCCAATGGAATCATGAAGTGATTCTCCGGTCATGGTGTGAAGTTGACAGATTTGGGATGGCCGCATGTTGGCAACGTCAACCTCTGAACGAGATTTTCCTTTGATATTTTTAACAATTTTTTTCTCAAATATCAATCTTTTGTTCCAAATAGAAAAAACAACGCTCTAGAACACAAAGGATTCATCTTCTTCAAAATTTTGGGTAACAGATATGTCCATTGGATGGCTATGGTGGATGTCATATTCGTGTTGGTCAAGGAAAGGGAACATGGCATCCAGATCAGTGTCAACTTCCATGTTCTGAATCTAAATTTCCGGCTCTTCTACCTAACCCACATTTTTTTCCCTCTTCTTCTCTACTAGAAGCTTGTGAGAAATATCAATTTTAGAGTGAGGAGGGTCATTATCTCCTCCTTCGTTTGAAAAACTCTGGGTTTCTTTGTTGTTGTGATGGGTCGTTGGAATGATGCTCTGGTATGTCATGTTTTTTGGAGTGGTATTTGCGTATTGAACACTCTTGTCATTGGGGCCTTTCCCCTGTTGCGTGTATAATTTAGTGCAGCTTTGCACTATCTCTACGTCGTTGGTATCAGAGGAAGGACTGTCACTGTCTCTGTTTTTGGGCAGGTGTTTATTTACAAAGCAATCGCTGAGGCCAAGTGATTTTAAATGTTCTCTAAAAATATCATAGGGGTCGAATCCTCTTATGTCTTCATCATATATGAGGTTGGAGATGCTAAAATGTGCTGCGAAATCATCAATTTTGTTGACATTTTTCAAGACGAACTCCCCTATTTTCCAAGGCAGAGGAATGAACTGTTTTTTTTCTTCCTTTGGAATAGATGGAACCAGTAGCTATATTGACGTGCAACTTCTGCAATAAAAATTATGCTCGTAACGTGAAATGGAAGGAGAGCAGTTTGTTCCGTGTAGCCAAAAACTCTTATGACAGTGTAATTTTCCAAATGTTGGAGTGTCCCCTTATTGTGCAAAAAACTAGTTGTTTATTTAGATATGTGGGGATCATTTTATCCTAACAACAAAACTTTGAAAACAGACAGGAAGCCATTAAAAAACTCATAAAAATAGTGGGAAGTCTTGTGCTTCCACAAGGCCTGGTACCAGAACATTACTGGGTGGAATTCGCAGTTGACTTTTTTGGACAGAGACAATTGCGGAAATTGACAGGAATGTGCTATTGCAAAAACTAAACAGGATGACATATAAAATTTCTTTTTCCTTTTGTATCTTGACAATTGGGAAGAGATTTCATGGGAAATTAACCTTCCCCAATCAAAAAGGGCTTTTTCATTGACTGTGAAATACAAAATATAAAGAGCCATGCGGGAAACATTACCTGTGGACTCCTGTCCCGTTATTCTTGTAAACAGCCAGGTAATTTCTCGAAATGGATTTCTAAATGAGCTAACCTCCATACTTGTAATATCTTTAGGAACTAGATACGGGCTTTCCAAAAAATGGGGCAAGAGGTCCAATCCGTTATTATGCTTTGCTAGGAACTGTTTGCAATCTTCTCCTTTGAATGTCAATGTTGGCTCGGTCAATTTCAGCATCTGGCGGAAGACCTGAGGTGAAAAAGAAACACAAGAGTCATCGTGCAGTGGAATAATTATTTTGTCTGTAATAAATTTATCAGCACACCAAGAGACCAGGTCCTTACAGTCAAAAACCTTAGGGACATAGCCTGCATGAGCACTCCCGAAGGTCCAAATTACTTGGTTCTCTACAGTAGGGGTTGAGTAATAAGAAAATGCCCTGGACCAGTGGAAGTTCTGGTCCTCACGCCCAAAGGTGTTCACTGTATCTCCACAGAACTGTTGCCAAGTTGATTCCATAGGTTTATGAGAAGGTTGCTTTGCTGCAGATGATGGTTTAAATGAATTGTTAGAGCAAAGAATGTAACTTTTTGCTAAATCTTGGTTAAATGCTTTTGAATGGGAAAGTCCTCAAGCCTTTCGCTGATTAATGACAACATGTATTGGTGGTACATGATGAACTGTTAACAGTAAAATTTATTTATTGCATATTTAGAAATGCGAACGTGGCGGGTACGACGAAGAACAATTAAGGAATGGAGGTTTCATGAATGTGCGAAGGGCACGCTGTGTGAATGAGATTTCATGATTTTGAAATGAACACTCGCAAGGGATAATATAATCCGCCCACAAATTTTGGTTTAATACGCATGAATACGAGATGTCCTCGAGCCTTTCTCCCATCAAAGACAATATATATGGCTTCTGCATGATGACTTATTAGAATTAAATGCCAGTAATTCCATATTTAGAAACAAGATATATATATATATAACTTTTTATTTTCTTTGATTATAGACAAGTGTGAAGGTGATGGAGAGGACAAAGAGCAAGGAAAGAATGGCAAGCTCTGAAAAGCAGTCAGACGGGATTGAAAAGAGAGTTATGGGGATAGTCAGGACAACCGAGTGTTGCATGATGAAATTTCATGTTTCTGAATTTTTGAGTGCAAAATGTGTAAAACGGAAGAGATCATGATGGGGCAGTTGAGTGATCGGTTTACATATTTGCAGAATTATGCCAAAGTGGCTAAGTATGGAATAGGGAAATTGCTAATTTCATACGTGGAAATAAGATCTTATATATAATTTCCAACTGTTAATTGCAAAGGGGCGCGGATACAGGAAACAATGACTATGAACTGAATATTTCTTCAACCCGCCAAACCGACGATTCACCAAAGAAATTCGAACAAATGGCGAAGTATGGAAAGCGAACAGACGAGCTTCAAAATGGGGTGACAATAGTTCCACTAAATATGCGAGGACCCGACGGTTAAATTGTATTTCTCGAAAGTTTTCAGTGCAAAAATGTGTAGCACAGAAAAGGGCATGATAGATGGACCGTAATACGGAAAAGCATATGATCTAAGAACGGTTTCAATTTTGAATATCTGTCAATTTGTATATACCGGAGCTCTGAATGTTGTTTGGAGGTCACGGAAAAATAGAATTGCAATGTTGACCCGACCAACGCGCAAGTCTGCCTATTAATTTGTATATGGCGGAACTCTGGGTGCCAGTTGTGGGATAGGGAACAGTAGACGGTCAATTTAAAGAAAGGGGAAGCGGTCATTGGAAATGCAAACACGTGAATCCCAGAAGCTACGGACCAACGCATTATTGGGAAAAGAACGATTAAGTAACGAGGAAGAGAAACTAGAGGGAATGAAAGAGTGGGAAAATAGAGAGGTGGAAGGCAATTTTCGTAAGCGCAATTTTGAAGATTACATTTTATTGCAATGTATTCCTGCAATTATGTTCTTGATACATTATTCCATGATTGTAACATATCAACTTAACCACTAAATTTCCTTTTCTACTAATTGCCAACAAATGCTTTGTGGAAGATTATATTTTATTGGAACGTGTGCATGTAACTGTGTTCCTCATACATTCTACCATCAGTGCAACATATTAACTCAAGTATTAAACTTATTTCATTATGGGTTGTTAGCATTAAAACTTAATATTTGCATGTCTAGAAACAAGAACACCGATTTTGCTGCAACATTGTACATTGGTATTAGTAAACACAAGATCAAAGAAGTACGAGAGCACCGAACCATGCCAATTAGAACATGTGTTAAACCCAGAAAAGAGGCAGCAATGAAGAGTGCAAGGAAATTTTCTTTTAATAGCAAATTCATTTAAAATAAAAAATTAAGAAAAACATCGAGTATTATACATCTATGCTTAGAAATTGGACCTAGTTCTTCAAGCCAAAACATTGAAGGTATCTGCGACAAACACAGGCATGGGTTCTACAGTATGCAAGATTCTTGGAGTTTTCTCGTCGATGAATCATCCTCTGCTGAAATTGATATTTTTTAGAAGCTTTTCCTCAAAAAGAAGACGAAAATGGTTGCAGGGAAAGTGGAATAGCCCTTAGCTGAAACCGTCTCTGCATAGTCCAAAACAATTTAGTAGCATAGCTTGCACGTGCAATTGCAGAAGCCCAAATTAGTCCATTATGGGAAGAAGGAGATGACTAGTAGGAAAATGTGTGGCAAGAGCGAGAATTTTGGACCTGATGCCTGAAAATGTTAAACAATATTTTTTTGGCTTGAAATATATCTCTGGGAGCATCAACATATCATTTCCTTACAATGAAACTCTTCTGCCCAGAACGGACTAATTTGGAACTTTGGAACTCCTACTTTCATGGTGCAAAGTGGTTGTTACATTCACCGTTAGTTTCTTTTCTGAAACTCCTTTTGGTGTTGTCATGAATACGATCACCAAGCCGGGAAGGTTCGTTCGTTATGGTTGATTTCAATTTGGGCATAGGAGTGGGAAGATTCTTCGCATTGCCATCATCCATTTATGTATCATCATCCATCAGATCATCTTCTTCTAGCTCAGAATTCATGTCATCAACTTCTGCGATAGCAATGACTGCAACTGGGAAGGTTCTCTAACCAACCAGTGTTGCGATGGAATTCTTTGGCTTGAAATATATCTCTCGGTGTACCAAGGGACCATCTCATTTTTTCCTACTGGGCAGAGGGAGATGAATAGTAACAATATGCCCTGGAATAGTGGAACCTCTGGCCATTATGCCCCAATGTGTTTACTGTGTGTGGAGAGAACTGTTGCCAAAAGTTATTTATAATTTTCGTTTGGTCGAGATGATGTTTGAAATGAAAATCGGGGAGGGATAATATAAGTCTCCACAAATTATGGTTTAATGCGTATCAATGGAATATCTCCTCCAGCCTTTCACTGATCAATGAAAATTTCTAGGGTTCGTGCAGAATGAGTTGTGACCATCACAGCTCACTAATTGCACAATTAGAAAAAAGTTTGAACGTGGCGGTGACAGCGAAAAGAGATTAAGAATCAGAAATTTCTTAAAAGCACCAACCCGTCGGCGCACAAAAAAAAATATTACATGGCCTTTGAAATGAATACTTGGAAAGGATAACATGCTTCTGGGAAAATCTTAGTTTAATTCGTACTAATGACAAATCTTCTCCGGACTTCCGGACATTAATGACAGTTTTAACGATTGTTGCAGGGTGGCTACTAGAATTAAAACTTAATTATTGTGTTTCTAGAAACAAGTACGAAGGCAATAGCAATGGCGAAACTGATTCCAAGAAATACCAAATCATGAAAAGTGGTCGGGGGAAGATGTACCCAGGGCATGTGAACGACCGATGGTTCTTGGCCTGGTGGGCTAAAAATTGAGCCTCTATTGTTCTGTGTCCTACAAATAGTACCTACACTTCCACGATATACAAATTGACAAATGGACTTGCGGGTTGGATATTTCAACATTGCATTTTTTTTGTCCTTAGCGATTCCGTATTAATTCCATAATTAGCCACTTTTTTGGATTTGGGGTTCTTAAGCTGGCGGGCAAAAAATTGGGCATCTATTATTCCGCGCTCTACAAATAGCAGTGAAAATTCCGCGATATACAAATTCAGAACCTGACCTGCGCTAAATTATTACTGTTAAATATTTATGTTGCAGAATTTAATTATACGAGAATGTTTGCACAATCTGGTTGGTCGAGTGATATAAAAGTATTTCGACAAATGAGCCATATAAAAAAGAGTCATTCCATACTTAGGCAATTTTTTGATGGCGGGTTGGTAGCCTCGCGGGCTGAAAAAAGACTCTCTATTGTTCTGTGTCCTACAAATAGCACCCATATTTCTGCGGTATACAAATTGACAGGAAGACCTACGGGCTGCTTGGCTGAACATTGCATTTGATCACGGGTTCATGGCCTGGAGGGCTGAAAATTAAGTATCTATTATTCTATGTCCTACAAATAGCACCTACAGTTCCGCGATATACAAATTCACACGCGGACTTGTGGATAGTTTCTATATAAAGTATGGAATGAGATTTTATACAGCATATGCGGATCCCTCATTCCATACTTGGGCAGTTTTTGGATCGCGGGCTCGCGGTCTAACGGGTCGAAAAGAGAGTCTCTATTGTTCTGTCTCCTAAAAATAGCACTCGGACTTCCGCGATATACAAATTGATAGTGTTCTATAACATATGTGGATCCCTTATTCCATAGTTGGGCACTTTTTGGATCGTGGGTTCACGACCTGGCAGGCTGAAAATTAAGTATCTATTGTTTTGTGTCCTACAAATAGCACCTAGACTTCCATGTCCTACAAATAACACCTAGACTTCTGCGATATACAAATTCACACGCGGACTTGTGGACATAGTCTATATAAAGTATGGAATGAGATTTTATACAGCATATGCGGATCCCTCATTCCATACTAAGGCATTTTTTGGATCCCGGGCTCGTGGCCTGGGGGGACGAAAAATATTCTTTATTGTTCTGTCTCCTACAAATAGCACCCAAACTTCCGCGATATACAAATTGATAGTGTTTTAGAACATATAAGGATCCCTCATTCCATACTTGAGCACTTTTTGGATCGCGGGTTCGGGACCTGGTGAACTGAAAATTAAGTATCTATTGTTCTGTGTCCTACAAATAGCACCTAGACTTCCGAAATATACAAATTGACACGTGGACTTTTGGACATAGTCTCTATATAAAGTATGGAATGAGATTTTATATAGCATATGCGGATCCCTCATTCCATACTTAGGAATTTTTTTTATCGTGGGTTCGCAGGTTGGCACGTCGAAAATAGAGTCTCTATTGTTCTGTCTCCTACAAATAGCACCCTGAATTCCACGTTATACAAATTGATTGGTGGACTCGGGCTGGCTGGCTGAACATTGCACTTTTATTGTTCCATAGCGATCCCGTATAAATTTCAAATTTAGCATTTTTTTTTATCGGGGGATCGAGGGCCGGCGAGCTGGAAATTGGGCATCTATTGTTCCACACTTTACAAACACATTTTTCTAGAACATATGCGGATCACTCATTCCATACTTCAGCACTTTTTGGATCGTGGGTTCACGACCTGGCAGCTAAAAATTAAGTATCTATTGTTCTGTGTCCCACAAATAGCACCTAGACTTCCGTGATATACAAATTGACAAGCGGACTTGTGGACATAGTCTTTAAATAAAGTATGGATTGAGATTTTACACAGCATATGCGGAGATCCCGTATGAATTTCATATTTAGTGATTTTTTTGATCGGGAGCTCTGGGGCTGGTAGACTGAAAATTGGGCATCTATTGTTCCGCCCTGTACAAAAACATTGTTCTAGAACATATCTGGATCCCTCATTCCATACTTGGGCACTTTTTGGATCATGAGTTCGTGACCTGGCAGGCTGAAAATTAAGTATCTATTGTTTTGTGTCCGACAAATAGCACCTAGACTTCCATGACATAAAAGTTGACACACGAACTTGTGGACATTGTCTCTATATAAACTATGGAATGGGATTTTGTATAGCATATGCGGATCCCTCATTCCATACCTAGGCAGTTTTTGGTTCGCGGCTTGGCGGGCCAACAAGAGAGTCTCCATTGTTCTGTCTCCTAAAAATAGCACCCAGACTTCCACGATATACAAGTGGACAGGTGGACTTGGGTTGGTTGGCTGAACATTGTAGTTTTATTGTCCCATAGCTATCCGATATGGATTTCATATCTAGCGATTTTTTTTTATCGAGTCTGTGGGGATCGCGGGCTAAAAATTGGGTCTCTATTGTTCCGCGTTGTACAAACACTAGGCACATCTCCGCGATTTACAAATTGACAAACAGACTTGTGGGCTGTGTCGCTCAACATTGTAGTTTTCATTGTTCCTTGTCCTCCGAATAGCCCTCAGAGTTCCTTGATATATAGATTGACAGATGGACTTGAGGCCATTGTTTATAGATACTAATCCCTATCAATTATCTAACATATCTAGAAACATGATTTTCAATACTAAATTATTAATAATAATTTTTGCTATTGCATAATTTAATTAAACGAGAAAGTTTGTACAATCTGGTCGGGCAACTGATATAAACATTTTCCGAAAAACGAGCAATACATAGCAAACATGTACTTTTAGAAAGTATGGACAAGAGATTTTATAGAGTATAAGCAGATCCCTTATTCCATACTTGGGCACTTTTTGGATCATGCGTTCTCGTCCTGGCGGGCTGAAATTTGAACCTCTTTTGTTTGGTGTCCTGCAAATATCACCCAGACTTCCACGATATAGAAATTGATAGGTGGACTTGCAGATTCCACGTCTGGCGGGTTCAAGATTGCAATTGTTTAGCAATGCTCATCCTATCTAACTTCATCCAAAAACATTATTTTTAGATACTAAAATATTAATATTAACTATTGTTATTGTACAAGTGAATTATATTAAATTATTAAAGGATGTTAAATCGCTTATTTTTAAAAAAATGAAGAATGCAGAAGAATTGTTTTGTAAAATTCTATCACCGCAAGCATAACAAGGACCAATTTGAAGTTTAAGGCCCTGTTGTTCATATGATAGCACAATTTCACTCTGCACAGTATATATTCGTTGATTTCAAATTATTCCAGGATATTAATTTTACCAAGTTCATCGAATAAGAAAAAATTGCGAAAACAACGATCAATTTGAATTTTAACAGCCTCTTGTTCGTATGATAGGACAGTTTCACTTCGCACACTATATATTCATTGATTTCAAATTATTTCACAACAATAATTTGACCAAGTTCATCGATCAAGGAAATTTTCCAAAACAAGTCACATAGTACATTTGCGTCACAGCGCCATAGAAATTATCAGGCGGATCTATGTGCCAGCTGGCCAAAAAAATTCAACTATATTCTTCTATGTCCTCCAAAGAAGAGATGGAGTTCCATGGTATACAAATTGACAGACAAACTAGATAACCAAGAACCAACCATAGTTTAAACAACCCAAAAGAAAGTTCCATTGAGCATAACCCATCGAACTTTGCACCAAACAATTTGATATACAAAGAAAATACGTTGGTGCATTCCTTTTCTCTTGAAACAAACATTCATCTAGATGTTGAACAAATATTACAGAGAGACATGAGGTATTTTCATTTCCTCCTAAAGTTTGATTTAATTTTTTTTTTCCCTTCTTCAGCCAATATGCAAAATTGCATTGTCCTCATTTAAGGTGAATTTTCTCTGTATCCGAAGTTTCCACAACATATAGACACTGCTTGCCTTTTTGTGTAAATATGTTTCATACGACAACTCTGTCAATTCAAGAAGAACATTTTGTAACAGAGGCTGCCTAACGGAACACTGCACATTTGTGTTGCCCACGGTTCAGATAACACCATTGACGCAATGTCCATAAATATATGGACATTTTTCATCGCATCGCAGAAAATCAATCGTATCATCAGTTATCAAAGCGGAAGCAGAAGCAACATAATGACATTTTGCACATATAGGCTCAAAGGGGGTTGAGTACACATTGGCTGCAACTAAAAGACCTTCAACTTGAGAACGCGAGCAAAAGGATGAATACATTGAACAATATAATACACAATTGCATCCCCCGCTCCCCTGTAAAACAAAAAAGAAAAAGTAATCAGGTGCAGAAATTTGTTGAAGGCCATTTCTATAAGAAAAGTGAGAATGATTTTGTGGATGTATACACATAACAATTGTAGAGCTAGCTAGTTTCTCCAGATCCTCTACTATATCTTCTTGCAACTCTGTTACAAACATTGCCTGGTTTGTTTGAAATATCCTTTCTCTAGCATCCTTATTCTTTGTTATATTTTTGAACAACATATGTGGAATCTACCCTCTATGCAATTGTTGTTCCATTGACGAAAACAAATATGAGTACGTATCGAACAATTGTAGCTGCAACATGGAACAGTGCAATATTTATGTAACTTATCCGACATATATGCAGACACGAAAGTTAAGAACAAAATTGAATATGAAAAGCGGTACCATTTCCTTGTCGCTATCTGACTGTCCATCCTTTATATGGAGAATGTGTTGCGACCCAAATTTTCTCTCCAGTGTCACAATAGCTCCAATCGTTCTGATTGGGTAAATATCAGTGCTCTGTGCAAGCTGCCTGATAGTCGAGTCTGGGAGGAAGCGATATTCTGAACAAATAGCAGGAATTTTTTCTACAATACTTGTTTCGTTGAGAAAAATAATTTGATCGCAATCACCATGATCATATACTATTTTGGGCAATACATTAAAATTTGTAATGGATATTCCATTACGCGGAAATATATTTTCTGCATGTTTCTGGACAAGTTGTGGAGGAGCAGTCAGTGTGACTGCAATCATGGCGTCCTTGTCTATCATATCAGCATGCATAATGGATCTACTTTTGTTTTCCTTGTCCAAGTAGGTGGTATAGACAACCATTATGTCCCCGATGAATAGTTGTCCAGTTTGGCGGTTGTTTAAGCCCTCTATTGACAATACTTTGGATGTCACAACTATAGACCTGATGAAATTTTTTGAACAAGAAAACTAAAGTGAATGGTAGTGTGCTACAAGTACACGAATAGTATTGATGAACTATGGAGCCATAGTTTCGCAACCACACCTCTTGGTCTGCGGAACATGCAACACGTTCGACGTTTCACTTGTACTTTTTTATACTTCTTGCGAACTGGAAACCATGTATTGAAAATGGCATCATCATATTCTCCATGCCATAGATGAATATATATCCCACAAAATTTGTTTATTAAACATAGTAAGAGCACAGTGTATGCATCTTTACCTTTAGCCTTGTCGGTCTGTTGATGTCTGGGATGACTGACTGCTCATGGTCATCTCACTAGTCCAACGTTTTCTGATGCAAGCATGTGCAGATGAAAATCAAGAATAAACAAATATATGTATTGTATATTTTCCATCGGAAGGACCAAATAATCGTAAAACTGTATGCATCTTAATTTTTTAACTGGAGAAATGTTTAACAGTAAATAGGGAGTGACCGTGGGTTACCATGGCCAATGTGTATATCGCAGACCCCTGGAAGCCAGGGGAGAAATCTTCAACCTGCCAACCTGGCAGCTGAAATCGACAAAGTGGGTAACTATGGAATAAGGTAGAAGCAGGACCACATATGTTAGTATGTTAGTCTGCCAACCAGCGCACGAGGGAATTTTCATAAACCACACTAAGAAGATGAATTAGAAAACAAAAGGGATAATAGAAAATGGAAAAAGTAGAAACAGGGAGCGTAGAAAGGACCATTACTGGGAATTCATCGTTTTTAAGTCTAATATTATATGCTCCCTCCTGGTTTGTATATTTAATTTATCGGCACACTTGATATACCTTTTAGAAGATTGTACCACAAAACCCTCTGCTGCTACACAGAAGAATTCATCTCCTTGTCCAAGCAACCTAATTTTTCCAAGGCAACAACGCTAAAGATGCAATCGAGACATAGGCAAGTTAGTATGAAAACAAACATCTAAAAGAAAAAGAAAAAGGTCTATTTACCTGCCAAAGAGTCCTTCATCCTATCCAGTGATTATGTTTCTTTAAATGCAGCAATGCAGCGCAAACACAACGGACATAAACTAGCTTAGCATGCAAGAAGGAACGCATGTAACCAAGATAACTTATCATGTAGGAAGGCACGCAACTAGTTTAACACATATACATACCATAAATGAAATACAAAACAACACAATATGAAACAACAGTACAAGCATGCACCTTTCTATATTCTTGTTAAGAACCAAACATCAATATAGCATAGAAAAACCTCAGGAAAAGTAATACACATTGAAAAAGAGATAATTTCAGATAATAAGCCTCTTCGAGGGGGAAACCTCCTTTTACCCCACTTAAATGTTCAAGTCCAAGATGATTCAAAATGAAAATGTCTCCTTGGTATA
>JZKD02S2164842.1:912489-930559 GCA_000966675.3 Picea glauca
CTCCAGCTACTCTGTTTGTTTCAATGTGGGAACCCACAAAATTCAATGTACATCAATGGAAGCTGGTATTCACTAGAGAACAAGCAATATGTAGATACAACAAAACTGACTCAACAAACAGTTTACAAAGGCATAAACATGAACCTTTTCTCTTCTCTATCCATGGGTGTAAACATCTAGCTCTTTTTTCCCTGGCCAAAATATATTACAAGGTAGAAAATATCACGCAATTGCATGGCCGCAACTAAACAATTTCTAGTTTTCCCTAGCAATTCATCCAGATATGCCCTTTAACCATGTTCTTTATCCTCTACATAGACTGATGTGCCCACGTTACAAGTTCTCAGTTTTTCATGGCAAACTACGCAGACATGCTTCTAGACATGAAAATATAATCTTGAAGAATCTTTGCTGCACATATCATATCTCAAGCACAACACAAATTGTATTGTGCGCACACTAGTCTATGTAGACGAGAAAAAACATGTCATGTCATATCCGTACATCTGACCATACATGGTCTATAAATGTAGGTTGCATACATATTCTTTATCCCAACAAAAAACCAATGGATATTGTAACTTCACATGCAATCCTCCAACAATTTTGTATGCAACTATTTTCTTTCATGGCAGGACTCGAGCACAAGGAAAATCTCACAGAAATAAAGATAACAACCTCTACAAAAATGACAAATAACACAACTGCAGATTGACTGGTGGGTGCAGGGGCTGAACACCGTAAAGTGCCCCAAAAAAACAATAACAATCCAAAAAAAATAAAAAGTTCCAACCACCGCCACTTCACCCTAGCCCTGCAAGGCTGAATCAAAGAAAAGAAACCAGCAAGGACCAAACCAGCGAGAAAGCACGAAGAGGCTGAACTACACGCCCAGGGCCCCAAAGCGCAAACCCCGGGCAAACAAACAAAACCAGGAACCCAGGAACCAACGAACCAACAAAAGCCACCAACCCAATGAACAACATATGTATCTCTAACGATTACCAAACTGTAGCCGAAGCAGAAAAGGAACCGAAAACATACAAGGAACATGCGACTACAAATAAGCAAACATTCTTACTTGTAAACTGCAAACACTAAACAATAAACAAGGAATGAAAAATGAAACTATGGCATCAAAACTTACTCTGAAATGATGAAATGCAGAAGCGTAGGTCGAATCGCAAGCGAAACAACAAAAAAAAGCAACCGAGAAATCAACGAAGAAGAACCACTCACCGAACCAGTAAACAATGTATCTAGCTTCAACGATTACGAGGATGAAACATATGATGGCAACACCCGACAAACCAACAAAGAAGAAGCAGTCACCGAACTAGTAAACAATGTATGTTGCTTCAATGGCAGAACAAGGATGAAACATACAATGGCTATTGAACTGGCATGTACTCTGAGAACCGTATTTACATAAACATTTAAGACTCTCAGGCTGTCTAAGGACCTCGCGGTATGCAAACATTTAAGCTGTTAGGGGTGTTGGAGAACGTCACGGCATGTAAACATTTACGCTGCCAGGCCTATTGAGGCATCTCAGAATAAGTGTCAATAAATTTCAAGAAATATAAAAAACTTGGATATGAAAACATTACAATATGCTTAGTACATATCAAAACTGACAGATGTATTCAGGTAGCAGAAAATGCTAATACAAATATTCGAACTAATGGTAGCATTAATCGACCTTCAAGCAATATACAGGAAAAATATATGATTAAAACATACTGTCTACTAGAAAAAGTTTGGATATTTTGCCATATACTGCATTGGGAATAGCGAAGCTGGCAATAAGACCTCCAATCTCTTAGCCAATCATATCAGTTCATATATGTTACTTTTTAATATGTAAAAATATATGTTTTTAATTTCATAGCTCCAACAATAAGTATTGTGCAAATATTTCCAGTCAAAGGACAAACTAATATATAATCAACGCTTTATCGATCACTATAATCCCTCTATGCCTAAGGCAGGGACTAATAATGAAAATAGACATTTCCAAAAAATAAGAGAACCTAATAATTTATATTTATGTTGATAAAATTATAAAAATACATCAGAAAAAAAACCCTTATCACATCCACAAAGAAGCCAAATCCTTAATAAGGCTCTAACCAAAAACTTAAATCACTAACTAATTTTATTATAATAAAATGGGTCATATTGTGGTCAAGGTTAGGTACACAACAAAAAATGAGAGGCAAAAACGCCAATAAGACGGTGTTATGACTTAGACAAGCAAGGAACTTAGACGAACACATGTTCAACCATAATCTATCAAGCTAATAAGCAACCCCACTGGGTTGCGTGTTTGATGACACGCAGCCTAGCTTGGAGTGTGATTCATGTTCCAACAAATGGCATGGCATGGCATTAGCGAGCGATTTTGTTCTCCTCAGATTTTGAATTTTCTTCATCACTTCTAACCTTGGTCATCGCCGGGAATAAAGCCTCTGCCGCCATGGCCTGATGAACCTTCAGGAGGAGGAGTTGGGCCAGATGAGCCTTCAAGGGGAGGGGGAGTTGGTGAGACCACTATAGCACTATTCCATTTCCTTTGCACCGTGTAAAACAATAGCACTATCGCTAATACCATCCCTGCTATGACGAAAAGTCCCCAGAAGTGTTGAACCTCAAGTTGGCTGGTTCCCGACTGATCACTATATTTGCTGCAATCACTGTTATAGTAAGGTAGCCATTGTTGTTGCAATCTGAGCAGGTCACCGTTTTCTGATAGCTCTAGTATTCTGATAGAAATGCCTCTTACCAGTTGATAATACATGCGATCAAACGCCTGCCCAAAACAGCTCATCAGTATCCAAAAATAAAATTAAAAGCGTCATGAATAGTTATTTCCTTGAATGTTTGGGACACGGAAATCAAAATACAGATCCCAATAGGAATCACTTACAAATCCCCAGTTTTGAATGGTGAACGTTTGGCCAGTGAAGGCTAAGCGATTGCAATGTTTTGCCACAAGAGATTCCATGTATGGACGTTCGTCCACGATAACACCCACATCACCTCTAGACAAAGCATTATAATAATCAACTTCTACTAGAGGGACTCGTCTATACTTAGAGACTCCGTAGTAATCTAAAAATCCATTTATGACTCGAGATTCCACCTGATACCCAATTCTTAGATTGCTCGCCACTACACTGCTGATGTCGCTAAGGGTTGGTTCTAAACGTGGGGCTGTTAGAATAGCCGACAAATTTGCTGTATAGCACGATTGCAGAATTCCAATAACGAAAAAACAGGCCACAAGCACTATCCGCCCCATTACGGTTCGGATATCATCTGCTATCCCAAATCAATTTCTCGATCAAAGTTCCTTAAGTCTTAAACAGGAAAAATGGAATTTGTGATATAGAAAGAGAACAACTTACCGTGATTAGTGAACCAAGTTATAAAACTGAACCTAAACACAAACAAACATTGCTAAATTTAATGTGTTTTCCAAGCCGTTCCATCGTTGCCATAGTTGGTTTGTCCAGTCCAATTGATAGGTATATAAAATAGGGCATGGCCAAAGTTGTTCCTTACCATAATATGCTTCCGAATTGCTTGCTAGGCTTCCCTCGGAACCACCGATTGTTTCTGCGCTCCAAAATATAAACCACCATCCCTCCGGAGATGAAGAACCCCGCCAGTAGTAGCCACATTTCAGCGGTGAAAGGTTTCGTAAAAACCCAGCCAAAACTAATGGTATCCTGATTTTTCAATGGAACAACTGCCATTAAACCAGAATCTAAGAAAGGTTGTGCAAATAGTACTTTTTGAGAACGTTTTGATGTGATGGTGAAGTCTCCTACTGCTGCATCCAGATTCTGAACAGCCAAAAAAAAATAAAGACAGCATCAAAGATATGAGAATGTTTGAGTATTGCTTACAGCTACTTCTATTACCGTTAAGAATGACAAAACAGCCTAGGCCCCCGCACATAGACAACACCTATACCTCTAGCACAATTTGGTGAATAATAATATCGTAGGTGGAGTCATAATATGGGATGCAATGGACGGAATAATCGAGTGTTTGAATGGACTCTTCAAACACCTTCACGCAGAATCCCCCAACTGTGAAGTTTGTTCCGTTCTTTTCTATTGAGACGAATTCCGTGAACACCTTCTTCCAAGGTACACCTACTTTCAATATTCTTGTGCTTGGAGAACTCATTGAAGATGGTGCGCTGTGATTTTGTAGTGCATGTATATTCTTAAAAAATTTATGCATGCAAATCATAAACACAAGGGAGGCAACAGATGAGGCGAAACCAACGCCTTCCATTGCTAGATTTCACATGAGCTAAAGCCCAACGACCCATGGAGAGGAGTTTACAAATCAAACCATAAATGCTTGTCGTGAAACGTTTCGAGTGACGTATGGATCGGATATGACTTACAAGTTTCAAGATTGTCGACTGGAAAAAATTATTGACTATTCCACTAAGGAATAGTCAATAATAAAGTGAAAGCATTTTCTCGACTGTTTTAATAATAATGTCAAAATTACCTCGAATATTGTTGACTATTCCACTAAGGAAGCACGGTTTTCCTTCATATCAATAATAGTTGACTCGATTGTTGATGAAGAGGTCCCATTGTTGAAAAATTGGAATATTATTGCAAAGGCAGTTTTTTCCTGGGGTGTGTATAGTTCAAACATGAGACTTAGAAAATTTTTGTCTCAATGACTTGAAATAAAAGTTCCTGGAAAAAATGACCAAGAACTAAACACATTAAACATTCAAATATAATAAACACAATTTAAATTTCCGTCTCAATGACTTGAAATTCCGGGAACCAAACACATTAAACATTCAAATATAATAAACACAATTTTCTGACATCGAGCATAGTTGAAGGAAAAAAATCACACAAAAATTGTTCCCACATTAAACATTCAAATATAATAAACACAATTTCGTGACATCGAGCATACTTAAAGGGAAAAAAAATAACATTCCCAAAGCAATACACAAAAATTCTTCGTGAATTAGTTTTCTTTGAAATTTATCAAAAATTAATAATGTATGTTACATATTTCTGGAATCTATTCCATATTTCTGGAAATTTAAATGCGTTTTTCATATAGACTGAGATTGGGGCTCCCGCGGACCATAAAATAAATAAGTACAAGAAATAGGATTGTAGAAAAAAGAAGTACACGACGGTAGAGAGGAAGACCTGAAAATAAGAAATTGGAAGTTATTAGTCTTTGGTTAGACATTTCTAGAGGTAGAATACTGGATTGATGAAGAAAGAAAGATGTGATCAGTATAGACTTACCATGAGGCCGATGTGTTTTGTTGTTGTCGTCCACGACCACTGGAATTGTGTCAACCGGTTCTTGTCATTCGTTGATGAGATTGTCCATTCTCCGCTGGAACCATTCCTCAATGTAGCTTCTCATGGGGGCCATGTTGATTTCATCCCCGATTTCTATGTCGAAAAGCTCGTTTTCTAATTTCTTTAGATCCATAGAAATACTATGCAGAGCCTTCTCAATTTCTTCATTGTGTGTTGAATAGTCCACTAACCAGTTCTTGACGTCATCTTCACCATATTCAAGGATGTCGTAAAACTTTTCTAAAGACATCCCCTTTAAAATATCAAGTTGTTCATCGAAGGCTTGCTTGGTCAAGGACAAGGATTTGAGGATTAAGTTTGGGTCTTGAACTTCGTTGGTACTTCCGGCTAAGTCTATTTGGGTCAGGTTTCTAAATAATTCTTTTTTCTCTGATATGGCTTGTTCACATGATTCGACAATGAGTTGCAGGCTCTTAACTTTCTCTTTCCAGCATGCTTTTAATTTTTTGATCTGCTTTGGGGAGGGGAGATCCTCTTGTCTTATTTTCAGATTTGAGTTGTTGATGACATGGTTGGCAAAATGCATCATCGTCTGTTCATAGAAATGTTCTTCATTTTTTAAATTCGTCTGCAAATGTCCATGCAAATCATTTACCCTTTTTCGAAAGGAAGCTATATTTTGTGATGTTTCCCAGGCTTCAGTAATTAGCTACATTCTTTTCTTAATGTTCTTCTCTACAAAGGCTCTACAGGATGTGAGGAGGCTAGAGGATCCTTTTAACTTGGCTGTGGGGGTAGAAGGCACGGTTTTTTCTAAAGGACTGGAAAAAACTGGGGTAGCAATGAAAGCTTTCTCTTATTCCTTGATTCGGTCATTCAGTCTGGCATTCTTCGCTTCAATTCCTCCAATGGAATCATCAAGAGCATCAGCGGTTGCACGGTGAAATCAAGAGATTTAGGACGACTGCATTTTCCTAAAGTTAATCTTTGTACGAGATTTTCCTTTCTTATTTGTTACATCTCTCTTTTCAATCATTAAATTTTTAGATTAGTTGTAAAAAACAACGCTCTGGAATACGAAGGATTCATCTTCGTAAAAAATGTTTGTCTTAGATATTTCCATTGTGGAACTATGGTGCATCGTGTCTGTGGAAAGATCAACTTTCTGCAAGAGGGCATCCATAGAAGTTTCAAGTTGCATGTGCTCACTTTGAATTTTGGGTTCTTCCGCTTGCCCTGCAATGTTTTTTCTCTTCTTCGTCAGGGGAAGCTTGTGAGAACTATCAATTTTTCCTCGAGGAGCGTTCTTATCACCTCCTCTATTTGAAGATTTATGGGTTTCTTTCTTACTGGGGTGGGTCGTTGAAGCAATTCTCCGTGATTTCGTGCTCTTGGGAGTGCTGGCCGGGAACTAGACACTCTTCTCACCTGATCATTTTCCCTATTGTCTGTACAATTCAGTTGCGCTTTGCAATGTTTCTACATCGCAATCATCAGAAGCAAGAGTGTTGTCGTCATTATCTCTATCTTCGGTCAGGCGTCTATGGATAAAAGAGTTGCTAAATCCAACTGATAGTAAATGTTCTCGAAAAATCCCATTAGGGTTGAACCATTTTATCCTTTCAGCATATTTTAGGTTCAAGTTCTTTAAATTGCCTGTGAATTCGTCAATCTTGTTGACATTTCTGCACACCAAGTGTTGGCCCTTCACCAAGTTTTAAGGATCCTTGGTCATGTTTGACCTATTTTGGGACTTCGACAGGCTTTCGAAGGCAGAGTGCAAGTTGAAGAAGAGATCGCTGGATCTCGGCCCCTTGTTAGCGTTTTTAGGGTTTTGGGCTTATGTAACGGGTATGGAAGTGACGAACCATGGGTTTACCCATGTTTAGGCCCATTTTGTAATGTATAAATAGAAACCTAGGCGATGTAAGTAGGAGGGAAAAAGCACAAGGGTGTGATGTTAAGTGCTACATGCAAGTGATAGTTGTACATGCTTTGTGCATACTGTGTGAAACTTGCAAGGCTAAGTGCAAGTGACTATAAGAGACTGTGTAGAAGGCTTTGTGTTGAGACCTAGCTCGGGGAAGGAGGATCTAGCAAAGTGCATGCAGATCTCCTATCCTATGCAAAGTAGAATTTTGTGGCTCTGTGCATGTGGAAGATTGACAGAAAAATATAATAAAGAAGAAGAGTTGGTGGATGTAGCCCTAGGCTAGGGGTGAACCATGTATATCATGTGTTATGGTTGCTTCATGCATTATGGTTGTTTCATTGTTCATATGATTAATGATGTATGCTTAGATGAATCTGATATGATAGCTTAGTGTTGAATAATATGAATGAATGTTAGATATAACCTATGTGAATGTGATTAGTGCTTGAATATACTAGATTTGGGTGAATACTGCGTTGATCTATCGTTAGGGTTTACCTGCATTGTAAATTAAGGCTGAATACTAATGATCTATAACTGTTAAGTTCTCTGTTAAGGTGTTACAATCATAGATCTGTGTTCCATCTAAGATTGCAGACATCTGAGTCCTGCAACCGCCCCTGCCTCTACCTCCGGCGAGACTTCATCTGCGTCGCAGGTGTTACTGAAAGGGCCGATAGTTAGGGTTTTGTTGGTGCGCTCTTGAGCATTGAACCCTGGGTCTGCCATTGTGCCAACAAATGGTTCCATTGTCGGGACCTGAAACTGTGATTGCTGGGAACTGAAGAAAAGAGAAAGCTATGTGCATAGATCTATTGCCCTAGTGCACAGTATTCTACTTGACTTGCAAATATCTGTGCTAAGAAGAGAAGTCAGATATGAAGAAAAGAGGTAAGATATTGAAGCTTTGTGCTCTGATAAAGGTAAGAAAAGTGAAATTTTTTTATTGAAAAGGTAAGATAAGTGGAAATTTTTGTTTCGAAAGTATGGATCCAGGTATGTCTGATAAATTTTGTCCTAGCTTGAAAACTAGGGCATAGCTAGAAGAAAGAAGATTTGATATGAGTAGATCTGATAGAAATGATGAAAGATATGTTATTCCTATGCATGGAAAGAATGTTTGGACTAAAAAATGGATGCAGGATCCTAGAAAGAATTATTTGCAGGTTAGCTACTATGATCCTAGTGCGTAGTACAGGAAAGGCTAGGGATCATTTAGAAGAAAAAGAGGATTAACCTTTTGTTATAGTTGCAGAAGACCGAGACATCTTGATGATGAATGCCCTGGTAGAAGACCTAGTTGTCTTTGTTGTGAATTTATGGACCATGAAGTTTTGGATTTCCCTAGAATGATTGCTAAGGTCGAAAGAATGAACATGAGAGAAGAAAACCATGAGGAAGATCAAGAAACTAAGACCATGGTAGAACCCTATAAGAATCAAAGAATGTATTGCTATAAATGAAAGAAACCCTTAATGATCACAAAAATATCAACTTATCAGTGATCTTCAAAGAAAAAGAATGCATAGAAACAAGAATAAGAGACTTTGACATTGACTATGCTCTGGATGAAGAAACACAGGTGAATATCATGACATAAAGAACCTGGAAAATTTTAGGAAAGCCTGCTATGATTCCTTCATTGGGAGGAATAGGATTATTCAAGGGAAAGATGATAACCCTATGTGGAAGACTCACCCAGATATCTATAAGTGCTCATGGAACTTCGACAGAGGAAGATTTTGACGTTGTTAAATTCATTGAGAGAAGCGCCCCATTTTCTATATTACTAGGAAAAAAATGGATTGACAAGGATCAGGTGAGAAGAAAATAAGAGGAATCCCTAGAACATAAGAAGCAAGAATTAAAAGATTTCAATACTAGGAGGATAGCGCACTTGATTGTAGAACAGGAGAATAGATCCAAGTTGTTCAGAACCAGAAACTTAGATGTCGAAATTGAAAGAACACAAGAAGACTCATAGAAGAGCGGAGCACCTACCCCAAAAAGAGAAGTATTACTCTCTAACCCTATGAAAGAATATCAACAACACGAAGTTTCTATGACAAAAGAAGATAATAATCGGAATGGAAAGAAGAATACCGAGACAAAGATCACAGGGAAGAAGGCTAGAAAGCTCAGTAAGAAGAGAGCAAAGATAGAAAAATTGCAAAATATTCCAGAGGGAACTTCGCAGAAGGAAGGTTTGCAAAACTGGAACTTCGTCGGGATATCATAACAACGCAACATGGCACTTCTCCATGGCGAAGCAATATAACTGTCGAAGGCATTATGACTGTTAGACCAACACCCCGAACTGTTAAAACAACAATTATGACTAGAAATCTCACCATCATACCGTTGGGACCGCGCCGCAATGGACATAACCACATTGATGGAGGCCTCTTGTCCATTGGAGAAGATTCATTACATCGTTGTCTACTTATTCCCTCGATTGTTGCATCAAGAACACTTTTGTGAATTGTATCCAAGAACGCATTGCTACCACCCAGTGTTTATTGAGATAGACACTTGTTCTATTGCTTTGAGCATTGATTCATCCACCTGAGTTATCTGATCTGAGCGTGCATGTCAAATGAACTCAATGTCATAGAGAAGTTGATTGAATAAGTTCTCATCGATCTAATGGCCAAAAAATTAATGTCTTCAGGAATTCAAGCTTCCTCGATGAGAGGAGTTCAAGCCTCTCCATCGACTGCTCATGGATCCAAACCATCCCGAGTTGCAGCCGAGAAAAGAACCAAGAATCGAGATGACTTTGTGAACGTGAAGTTAATCCCAACTATTTTTCCCGACTACATCCCACCTTTGGTTGGCGTGATGAGTCATGACAGTGTCCCGAGAGACTTTGATTACACCCTCGTTACTGGGTACCTTCTCGAAGGGGATATGTGTAGTGAGAATGTAGTAGGATAAAATCGCGACATTAAAATTCAACGACTTCAACCTAAGGGACCGCAAGAATTACAGTATGCTCGCTCCTCATAGATACTTGACTAGGAAGAAGGGGAAGAACTCGAAAATTATCCCCCAACAATGGTCTATGGACATCGCACAGTCCACTGTCCTGAATGTAATGAAGATACCGCATTTTGGAAGGCACCAGGAGATTAACACGTGCGTTAACCTCCTGCTGTCATTCTTCCATGGCAGTTATCTATGGCTATACAAATGCATCATAGTCGATATGACGTTGGTCGATAAGATCATCTGATTGAGCATGCAGGGACCCGACCCACAAGACTTCTACCCAGAGAAGGTTGCAGACTGCGCACTGGCACAAAGAATTAAAGACACATATGGCGATGAAAAGGGAAAATGAGGCTACAAGGTAGCTTCCATCCATAATGGTGCAGTGCGCCTGGCCTGCGAGTTGATCGTAGGAAAGATGGTGATAAAGAACAGACCTATGCAGGTCACAAGATTCGTTGTTGACCTCGCTGGAAAATGTGTAGAAGGACTCCAAATGAACTCGGCGAAGTACTTAGTCAACCAGCTAGAATTGTATTGTCGCAAAGCTTAGGATCAGGGCTATGAGTTCCACTTTATCTAGCTGTTGACCCTCATAGAATTTACTTCTTGGGAGATGCTGGAGGGTGAAACCTTCCTGGACATTGAGTCGTTCGAACCACTCGTTGTGAAATTCACCACGCTCTAGTACTCAAGCGATATGGGAAAATAGTGGCAATCAAACACAGTATTCCACACCTACTATATCCAGTTGAAGAGGGCTATTGGGGTTGTCCCTCGTATGATGCCAAACACCCTACACTGGTTCAGACACCTCATAAAGTTCTGCGTAGATCAACACTTTATTTATATCACTGCACGCGCATATGAGCATAAAGAAGAACTTCATTCATACTATAATCTCACAGAGGAGGACCTCGAAGAGATAACTAAGGACTGGTCTGCAGAACTCCTTATCCCTGCTAACCCCACATAAATTTTTGATCCCAAACTAATTTCCAGCTTGGAGGCCACTCACAAAGAACACGATACACCTAGAACCAACAGAAGGAAGAAGACTGAAGAGGTATAAAACTTGAGTAGTGCATCAGATGAAACTGCTTCAGAACTGCCTGGACGAGGAGGTGATGATGAAGTAGATAGAGAAGGGGCGAATGGAAAAGAATATCAACAGAAGCAAGGCAAAGTAACACCACCTAGGGATCCTGTTGATGAGGCTGATCCCTCTAATAAAAGGAAGGTGTCCCCCATGAAACCTACTTCCCGGAAGAAATCCAAAGCCACCAAGACTAAGTTGCAGACTGTTCTCATGCTCAATGACTTCAACTTCATCATTGCAGTCGTATTAGACACTTCGCAGGATATTATGCAGAACGTTGAAGCCAAACAAGGAAAAATGTATGAAAAAATTGAAACAGAACTTAGAGGGGTACAACAAGCCCTTCACTCCAGCCGCGCAGTATCCACTGCGCCCTCGCCATCAGAAGAACCAAAGTTGGGATATGAGCCTGCCCAACTCCACAGAATATCTTATGCGACCAAAGCTCGCCTTCGTCAAGAACAAGAAGAGAAAGAACAGGCTACAGTGTCCCTAAAGCAAGCACAAGAGGAAATGATAGAGAAAATTCAATTTGCGCAATAGGATAAATATGACCTCCACACCAAGTTCGAAGAGGAGAGAGCGCAGGTCAAGCAAGAGAAAGAGAAGTTGCTCGCAGAGAAGCTTAGAGTCAAAGAAACATTCAACAGAGCACTTTGCTCTGTGACAGGCTTAGAGCAAAAGGCGAAAAAACCAATAGAGTATCAAGTAGTGCAGCTTGCGGAAGATATCCAACAGCTTCAATAGAGAATCATAGACCTAGAGCTATGAATAGTGCCAAGTACCCCGCAGGACGTGCGAGACCAAAGAAAATCCACTGCCCAAAGCGTAGTTGAGAGGATCAGAGAATTCACTCTGGAATGTAAACAACTTAGCAGTAAAATTGCACAAACCTACGAGTGGCTCACTGAAGACCCTTAACTAAAGGAACTGGAGTCACAGCTCCAGGAGGAAAAGCAACAAGCAATAGTAGTACAGGCATAGTTGAATCTCCTGTCAGTAGTTGAAAGGATGAAGTGATCCTAGGAACAACACACTACACAACAGCAGGTCCACACCATATAGAGAAAATTCATGGAAGTGACTCAAAGGCTCCAACCAGTCCAGGACGAAGTGTGCCAATTGTTTGAGGGGATTGAAGGCCAAGGAGAAAAGATGGAATAAGTAGTTGTTGTATTCGAACATCGCTTAGAGGGACCTTTCAAAGAAGCAATTATCCAAGAGTTCTTCGAGCAAGAGGCCTTGGCACAACAACAGGTTGAAGCAGCTCGAGCCAAGCTCGAGGATTTTGAAGAAGAGCTACCCATATCATAGTGACTCGGGATGAGTCACAGGTGAGTGTTGGGGGCTTGTTGGCCCTTGACCAAGTTTTAAGGATCCTTGGTCATGTTTGACCTATTTTGGGACTTCGACGAGCTGTCGAAGCCAGAGCACAAGTCGAAGCAAAGATCGCGGGATCTAGGCCCCTTGTTAGTGATTTTAGGGTTTTGGGATTATGTAACGAGTATGGGGATGACGGCCCATAGGTTTAACCATATTTAGACCCATTTTGTAATGTAAAAATAGTAATCTAGGTGATGTAAGTAGGGGGGAAGAAGCACTAGGGTGTGATGCTAAGTGATAAGTTCAAGTGATAGTTGTACATGCTTTGTGCATACTGTGTGAAACTTGCAAGGATGAGTGAAAGTGACTGTAAGAGACTATGTAGAAGGCTTTGTGCTAAGACCTAGCTCGGTGAAGGAGGATCTAGCAAAGTGCGCAGATATCCTGTCCTATGCGGAGTAGGATTTTGTGGCTCTGTGCATGTAGAAGATTGACAAAAGACTATAATAAAGAAGAAGAGTTGGTGGACATAGCCCTAGGCTGGGGGTGAACCACGTATATTCTGTGTTATGGTTTCTTCATGCATTATGGTTGTTTCATTGTTCATATGATTAATGATGTATGCTTAGATGAATCTGATATGATAGCTTAGTGCTGAATAATATGAATGAATGTTAGATCTAACCTATGTGAATGTGCTTAGTGCTTGAATACACTAGATCATGGTGAATACTGCGGTGATCTGTCATTAGGGTTTACTTGCATTGTAAATTAAGGCTAAATACTAATGATCTATAATTGCTAAGTGCTCTGTTGAGGTGTTACAATCACATATTTATGTCCCAGCTAAGGTTGCAAGCATCTGAGTCCTGCAACTGCCCCTGCCTCTACCTCAGGTGAGATTTCATTTGCTTCACAGGTGTTGTCGAAAGGGCCGATAGTTAGGGTTTTGTTGGCGTTCTCTTGAGCATTAAACCCTAGGTCTACCCCTGTTCCAACACCAATTCTCCTACTTTCTAGGGCAGAGGAATGAACTCTTTTTTTCTCTTCCCGTGGAAAAAATTAAACCAGTGGTTGTATTGCCTTGCTATTTCTGTAACAAACATCTTGTCTGTGATGTGATATGGAAGGAAAGCAGGATTTTCCTTGGAGCGAAAGATCATTATTACACTTTAATTTTCCTTTCATTCAAGTGTCCCCTTCCTATCCAAAAAATTGGTTGCCTAGCCAGACATCGAGGGAGCATCCTTTCCTAACAATAAATCTTTGAAAACTGAGACAAAGTCATTAAAAACCTCATAAAAACAATGGGAGGCCTTGTGCCTCCATAAGGCCTGGTACCAGAATGTTACTGGGTCGAATTGATAGTTTATTTTCTTGGACAAAGACAGTTTTGGAAACAGACAACAATGACTATTGCAAAAATCAAGTAGGATGACATATAAAATTTATTCGATTCTTTGAATCGTGACAGTTGGGAACATATTTCAATGGAAATTAGATTTCCCCAATCAAAAATGAATTGTTCCTTGTCTGTGAAGTACAAAATATAAATAACTATATGGGGAATGCTTGTCATGGATTCCTGTCCCGTTATTCTTGTAAAGAACCATGTAATTTCCTGGAATGGATTTCTAAAGGAACTAACCTGCAACTTTGTGACATCTTTAGGAACTGTTGGCGGTTCTTCCAGGAACTCGGGTAAGAGGTCCAACCCGTTATCATGTTTTTCTAGGAACGACTTCTAGTATTGTTCTCTAAAGGTCAATGTTGGCTCTGGCAATCTTAACATCTTGCGAAAGACCTGAGGTGACAAAAAAACAGGAGAATGGTCGCACAGTGGAATAATTATTTGGATTGAAATATATTTTTCGGCACACTAAGAGACCACCTCCTTACAGTAAAAAACCTCAAGGACGCAGCCTGCACAAGGGATTCTAGAGGTCTAAATCACTTCGTTCTAGGTGGAATGGGATGAATAGTAAGAGTATGCCCTAGACCACTAGAAGTTCTAGTCTATACGTTCGAAGATATTCACTGTATCTCCAAAGAACTGTTGTCGAGTTACTGCCATAAGTTTACGAGAATGTTGGTTTGCTCCAAACGATGTTTGAAATGAAGAGTTGGAAGGGATAATATAACCCTGCGCAAATCTTGGTCCAATGTGTGTGAATGGGAGATCTCCTTGAGATTTTCTCTCATTAATGACAATTTCGACAGTTGTTTCATGATGTGTTGTTACCATTAAAGACTAGTAATTGCATACCTAGAAGTGCGAACATGGCGGGTATGATAATGAGCAATTAAAGATTGGAGATTTCATGAACGGGACAATGTGACGACCCATGTTTGAGATGAACAATCAAAAGGGATAGTATAACTCTCTGCAGATCTTGGTTTAATGCATATTAATGGTAGATCTCCTCAAGCGTTTCGCTCATTAATGAAAATGTTGACGGTTCTTGCATGGTGAGTTGTTAGCATGAAAGGATACTAATTGCATATTAATAAATAAGTACGAAGGTTGCGAGGACGAGAAAGAGAAATTAAGGAGTGTAATTATCAAAAGCGGTTGGGTGGGTTTCCAAATAGGGTTACAAGGTACAACCGTTAGAGGTGAGGGCCCGAGGGTCAAATTGTATGTCTTGGAACTTTTTGAGTGAAAAACACATAACACGAAAGAGGGCATGATGGGAAAATCCAGAGGGCAATTTGTATATCGCGTAACTTCGGGTACTGTTTGTAGGACACAGAACAATATAAGTGCAATCGTGAACCCGCCTGTCTGGGAACCCACAATTGAAAAAGTGGCTCAAGTATGGAATAGGGAAACGACTGGGCGGATTCATTTTTTTTAATATATATTCCATTACATGGAAAGATCTTTTCTGCATGTCTCTGGGCAAGTTCTATGGCAATAATCAATGTCACTGTCTCGTCGAGCCTTTTTCTTTTTAATGATGGTTTGTACGGTTGTTAGATGATGAACTGTTAGCATTAAACCTTGTTTGTTGCATACTTTGAAAGAAGTGTGAAGGTGGCAGGCATAGTAAAGAACGACTAAGAATTGGAGATTTCGTGAACACGTCAACCTGAGGATCCACAAAAGAAATTCCATGAAATGGGCATGTAAAGCGATCGGACAGGCTTCAGAATTATGGGGGCAATGGTTCCCCAGGAGAGGTGACTTCCCGAGGGTCGAATTGTATGTCTTGAAAATTGAGTGAAAAAATGTATATCACAGAAGAGGGGATGATATGGGACTCCAATGGTCATTTTGTATATGGCATAAGTGTGGGAGATCTCCTCGAGCCTTTCGGCCATTAATGACATGTTTAAGGTTCATGCATGATGAAGTGTTAACATTAAATCTTTCCAATTGCATATCTAGAGAGAAGTAGGAAGGTTGTGGGGACATGGAACAATAATTAAGGAATGGTTAATTATCAAAATCAATTGGTGGCACTTCAAAATAGGGCTAAAAGATACAACCAACAAAGGTGAGGGCCCAAGGGTCAAATTGTATCTCTCATGAGTGTTGACCGCAGAATGTGTAACAAGAAAGAGGGCATGATGGTGCATTCATGTGGACAAATTGTATATCATGGAAGTCTGGGTATTGTTTACTAGACGTGAAACATTGGAAACACAATCCCGATCCCGCCAGTTTGGGATCCCGTAATCGAAAAAGTGTCTAAGTATGAAACAGGGAAATGGTAGGCCAGAATCGATACACAATAAATGTACCACGTCATGGAGATACATCCAACTTGTGGATAAGTATTGAAAGGAACGATAGATGGTCGGGCTCGTGACGGGGCATTCCAGTGGACAAATTGTATATCGTGGAACTCTGGGTACTATTTGCAAGTCGCGGAAGATTCAAAAGACAATTTTGAGCCCGTCAATCTGAGAACCCGTAATTGAAAAAGTGTCTAAGTATGGAATAGGGAAACGATGTCCCAGAATTGTTTTCACTAATATATTGAAATTTATAATAGCTTTCCCATTACCTGGCAACATCTTCTCTGCATCTTTCTGGACAAGTTGTGTAGCGATAGTTAGTCCTCGAGGCTTTTTCTTATTAATGATGATATTTACGGTTATTGCATTATGACATCTTAGCATTAAACCTTTGTTGTTGCATATTTGGAAAGAAGTACGAGGATGGACGACACAAGAAACAGTGACTAGAAATTGGATATTTCATGAACCCGCCAACTTGAGGATCCAAAATAGGGCGACAAGGTCTCCCCAGAAGACGTGAGGCCCCGACAGTCAAAATGTATCGTTCAGAACATTTGAATGCATAATGTGTAACACGAAAGAGGGGACGATGTCAAATCCCAACAGTGAATTTGTATATGGTGGAGGTCCGGGTACTATTTGTAGGTCACGGAACATTGGAAGTTAATTTAGAGGCCGAAATAATTAATGTACATTGGGAAGGGCGTGATTGTGGCAGGGATGGAAGAGAGCCATAAATGGTTTGAAACTTTTTATGAATTCGGGTAAAGTGAAGCTTCGACTTGGAGGAGCCTGGGGTGGAATTGTAGATCAGGGAATTTTTTGGGTGGAAGATGTATAACACGGAATAGGTGGAAAAAATTGGCTAGGTATAGAAAGGAATGACGGTCGTTCCAAGTACTATAAATGGTGGTTTAATGCTTGTTAATGGGAGATGTCCTCGAGGTTTTTTTGCTTGTTAATGCCAATTGTTTTGTACCGGTGTGTTCAATTGTCACTAGTAAGACCATAATTAATGCTCATTGAGGAGGGCACAAAGTTAGTGGGGATGGAAGACAATGACAGATGCTTTGAAACTTTTGTGAACCCTGGTAAAGTGAATCTTGCGATTTCGAGGATTACACGGTGGAATTGTAGATCACGGAAGTTGAGTGCAAGATGTATATCACGGAACAAGAAGCAACAGATTTCGAAAGCACCAACCCGGAAATTGCGGCCATAAAATTGGCTAAGTATGGAAAGGAACAATGGTCGATCGGACTTTTCATGTGAGGATATAGATGGAGATGAATATTTTTCAACCCGCCAACCCGAGAACCCGAAATCATAGAAAGGGAGACTAAGTATATAACCAAAAAAAGATAATAGACAGGAAGAAGAAAAGGGAAAAAGGGCTAAGTATCTCATAGAACAACATCTATTGTTCGTTTATTAATGCCAATCTTTTCGAACCCCTTGTGAGTTTTCACTAGTAAAAGCATAAATTGAAGATCACATAATTTTTTTGGGTGCAAGATGTATATGATGGAACTGTTGGATTACTGAGAGGGGGGGGTGAATCAGTAATAACGTAATTATAATCCTTTTTCTTCAAATGTTATATCAATGTAGAATTATTATCCAAAAATGAGCAGTAATAAATAA
>JZKD02S2164842.1:939727-951761 GCA_000966675.3 Picea glauca
TAAGAACAAATTCTCACGAGCTCCATAGTGAAACTGGGCATTGGTCAATTCCTAAAATGCCATGGGATGAAAGAGTGTGTTACCTTTGTGACACTAAGAAGGTTGAAGATGAAAAACACTTTCTCTTAGATTGTCCAACCTATACCCATAATAGATCTCATTTTCAAAATATTGATCACACTACCAACCTTCCTAACCTCTTAACTCAACAAAAGTATGGTGATCTTGGAAAGCTTCTCTTAATGCTTTTCAATTACAGAAACAAAATTGTAAAGAATCACAAGTAATCACTTACCCTCTTAAGGTCTGATAGACCAATTAGGTCTTAGTGGACATTAATCATCAACATCATCATCATATATATATATATATTTATATATACATATGACGCAAAAAAAATTTATGCACAGATATTATTAAATAGAAGAAGTTGTAATATATGCAAAATATTGAACAGGAACATGGCGTCAACACCTGAGTTGCCTTGTTGAAATAGAGTCATTAATTCATTCTATTTACGAGACCCCAAAGAATGAAAGCATGACATGTCCTCATATTTCTTTCTTAAGTATAGGGTGGGCGCCACATAAGTATGGCCTATGACAAATTATTCTTCCATGTAAAATGTAAGGAGCGAACAGAGTAGCCTTTATTTAAATTGAAGTGATGGGCAACAGAAAGAAAATTTTGTCGTCCATGTTTAACGACAAAAAAAAAGTACAAAATAAAATAAAAAATAATACCAAAGATTGGAAAACACCATACAAAAACCTCAAATATTCTATATTCAGATAAAGTGGGTTACAAAATAGAGATGAGATTATTTTCCATAATGCCTGCGATTAGGGATGCCGCCAACAAAAAAAACAAATATGTACAATAATGAAGCCTATAGACAGTCTTTTATAGATTTCAACTTGATCATCAAATGCTTGCTTGGTAAAAAACAATGAGTTGAATATCAATTTCGGATCTTGGACTTCATTGGTGCTTCCAGCTAGATCTATCCCATCTTTTTGAATAGCTTGACTCTTCTAGATATGGCCTGCCTACATTGGCTGGTTATTCAACATTCCATACTTTGCTAAGTGTTAATTTCCCTCTATCATTGAAAAATTAGGGTTTAAGGTGCCTTCCTTGTAATGTTTCTGGTCATCGACATATGAGACAACTTAGAGATTCGATTCATGCCCAATTCAAAGACGACGGAGTGGTTTTATGTGACGTCAGATTTGGGGGAAAAAAATCATGTTAGCCAACAAAAGTTGAGACAAAAAAGAATTCAATTATGTTGTGACTATTATTCTCCATGTATTCGGTCATCTGTTTGGTTGAAAGGCCTGCCTGAATATTTGTATGTTGAGTTTATTTGTTTTATTGCTGTAAATTGGAAGGGACATCCAAATCACCTACAAAATGCTCCTTTGTTGAACTACATAGCTTCTTCCAGCAACACATATCTGGAAAGTGTATCAAATTTTGTAGATCGCATTAGAATATATCTTTTGTCATAGGGGTGGCAGACATCACGGCCCACAAAATGGTCTAGAATATTCGGAAGTGACACCAAATATTAATCCATGCACTCACGAACATGAGAAACTATATGCACGTTTGAATCAACATTCTAAAATTACAAAATGTTTTATGTCAAAGTTGTAACAGACTTGACAGACACCCAGTTTCTATGTCAAATATTGTTGAGTGACCTCTAGATGTAGTAACAGACTCAACATACAATCAAATTTTGATCAATACTGATACTAATGTGAAGTATAAGAAGTCGTGATCCCAATCTCTATGGAGTTTCACCTTCATGCATCCACACTGGCGGTGACCGCAGGCTCCAGATAGCTTCGGCTTTGGACATTGACACTGGTGGTGGCAATGGGAACAGTGCTATCATGGTTCTCATTGTCAAAGCACTTAGACTGCAAGATTGTCAGACCTCCAAAGAACATTGGTTTTAGTGTTGCTTTGTCATGACAAGTACAATGTTGCTCTGAGTCCATAAATCTTTAGACGTTGGGTGTCCTGTGCGATAATGACCTTAACATTAGGTACATGTCAGACATATATTACTTGACATTGCACTATTAAGGCAATTTCCATAGTGGACGACGGCTTGATTTCATTGGGACAAGAAATATTAATTGTGTGATTAATTAGCATCCTTGGAGGACGTGAATCCCAAACAATGCCTAAAACTTTTCGAACAACCGTGTGTTAAAAAAATGCATTGTTCTATATTTTAAGAAACAAGAAATTTTATTTTCTATGTCAACATTAGGTTGCACACATAAACCTTTTTAAGTTAACCGAAATTAATATATACTCAACTCACATTCCCGGAAGCAATCAAATTCCCTAGAGCTAGAGCCAGTTTATTTCCATCATGTTGGTTGGGATAGAAGGATCCACCACCAGGACAAAGAAAGAAGGTAGCAATAAAAGTAGTCGTGAAAACGCAATATGGTGATGGAATCACTCTATGACCAGGAAGGAACTTACTCCAAGAATCATGCAATTCCCCCTTTTTTTTTTTTCAAATATCGGATCCACTGCAATAGAAGAAATGCATTCTCCTTATTCAAAGCAAGGGAAAAAAACTGGAAGATTGATCTTGGGTGGAAACAACTCTGGAATACACCACTACATCAAGGTCTATTCTAAAGAATGAATTTATGATTACATGACGGTGGTAGTAAAAGCTGATTTTCGGAAACTAGATCATTACCTGAACACGCCAAACTTCTTGCAGAAGGTGGTAGTATAAAGTAATCTTAAGAAAGTATTGCAAAATCCATAATCCAGAATTCCTTCCCATTAAATTTTTCCAGTTACATGTTGATGCAGGCATTAGAAACTTTTGAGAGAGTCATTCCCTGGTTATATACCCACCTTCAAGTAGGAGGAGGATATCCGTGCAAAGAGGGGCAAGCTCATCAACCTGGGTGCAATCATATGCATAGGAATAGTGAAAACAATGTGCAGTAGCAATAGAAAGTTTATTGTATGTGGAGTTTGTTACTACATCCAGAGGACGGTGAACAAACTTTGATAAATAATATGACTTTATGTCAAGTTTGTTACCACACCCAGAAGTCGCTCAACAAACTTTGAAATAGAAACTTATGTAATTATAGGATGTTGATTCAACCACCCATACAATTTCTCATACTCACGACGATCGAAATTTATAATTTCCTTCTGAGTATATTCATGAATGGAGTAATATTTGGCGTCATTTCTGAACATTCTAGACCATTTTTCAAGCCACGATATGTGTGACTCCTTTGACGAAAGATAAATTATTGTGTGGTCTGTAGAATTTAATACACTTGCCAAATCTGTGTTGTTGGAAGAAGATATATACTTCAACGAAGGAACGTTTTGTAGGTGACCTGAAAGTCCCTTCCAACTCCCAATAACAAAACAAATAATTTCAACACACAAATCTTCAAGCAGGCCTTTCAGCCAACCAAAGCATCGAATAAAGGGAGAACACCAATCACAAGATACTTGATTTTTATTTTTTATTTTTTGTCTGCATTTATGTTGGCTAACAGAGTTTTTTTTCGCTCAAAGATGACGTCACATAAAAACATTCCCTCACCTTTCAATTGGGCCTAAATGGCATCTCTAATTTGTCTCACATGTCCATGACCAGGAACATTACAGTGAAGGCACCTTAAATCCCAAAGTCTTTGATGATAGAGAGAAATGCGAATAAGTATTTAAAATGAACGATGGAGGATGATAGTATAATCTTTCGTAAATCTTGGTTTAATTCATTTTAATGGTAGATGCCCTCGATATTTTATCTTATTAATGCCAATATTTTCAAATATGTGTGTTGAATAGTCACTAATTACACGAGTTAACATTCCCATATGCAAGCAGATTCTCAAATATGACAGGATGTAATATATGCATAGTATTAAAGATGGACATGATGTCAAGACCTATGTGGATGAAACATTTGTGGATGGCAGCATGGTATTACAATATTTCATTGTTACTATGATGATGCCTTTAAAAAAGTAAAATAACTAACACTTTTTTGCAAATTCAAAATGGAGGCAAAATTTTTTATCAGATCCCATAATATTCGCTTGTTAATGCATTTTAATGGGAGATGTCCTCAAGATTTGTTCTTATTAAAGCCAATATTTTTTAACATGTCTCGTTATTTTCACTAGTAAAATCATAATTAATGTGCACTGGGAAGGGCAGAAGGTGGCGGGGATGAAGGGGAGCGAAAAATGCTTTTAAACTTTTTTGAAATCGGGAGTGCGTGAACCCGCAAAACTTTGAAAATGCGACTAAGTATGGAAATGTGGGTCAGAAAAACAGAGTCATCGCAGGTAGAGTCCGGATTGTGAGTTCAAGGAGACTGGGGTCGAATTGTAGAGAACGAAATTTTTGCATGCATATGTATACCCCGAACACAGGGCACCAGAGTTCGATAACACCTATGCACGAACCTGCGTTCATAAAATTGGCTAAGTATCCAAATTGTAACACACCCATGACAGGGCATAATTTTTTTTTATTTTCTTAAAGGACAGAGTCTCCATTCATGGTTTCTAATTTGGAAATTTGGGGAACTAGTCCAACCTCTCGGACAAGGATATCCAATTTTGAAGCCAAACAACTCTCTGAGACCCTGATGGTCTTGCTCTGTAATTAAACGCAGACCCTTTCGACTTTTGGGTGTAGGTCTAATGGTACCCGTTACCTTCCCTTCGCACATGGGGAATCTTTGAGTTTGGGAACTAGCCCTTTTTCTGATAAGCCCCTCCTTGAGGTGACCTTGGGCGATAACCTCACGCAAACACATAATTGTGGGTGCGGCTAGAGGCGGTTTGAAACCAAACTACCTTTTGGCCTGAAATTATCCTCGATACTCCACATGTCCTTTCTTCAAAACCATGGTTTGTATTGCGGCGTACCCTCAACTTTTTAAATTTCGTGCATCTCCGATCCCCGCAATGCTATGGGACCATCGATCTTACGATATTGATGGTGCCTCTAAACTGACGGCTCAAATCTATCCCTTTTAAAGTTGTGGATCAGATCTGACCTCTTACAAATCAATGACTGTGATTTGTTTCGGAATTGCATACTTTGGAATTCTCAAGTCTCAAACTTTCCTTTATTCCATACGTTAATCTTTCGGAGTCAACGATTTGCAAACACCTGTCCTTCTCAATCAGCGGCTCTGCCTCTGCTTTGGGGGTTTGACCTTTCAAATAGATCAACGATCCTGTGACCCTTTTCTCGATGAACAGTCGATATTTCCTTCGGGTCTCCAGAGTTCTGAGATCTCAAATCTCAAACTTCACTTCCCATCGAAGTAACAAGATTCCTGCCATGTGTCCACTTGAATCAGATGGTTGAGATTGCTTCGGTTCTTTACCTAAAATCTACAAATTTATGCCACATGTACTCTTGATCTAATGTCTATGAATTACTTCAGTAATTTACCTGGAATCCACTAATCTATGCCGCGTCTCTTCTGGATCAGACGGTCCAAATTCACCTCAGACAATCTGACACTTGAGATTTACTTCAAACGATATGATGACTGAGATCTACTTCAGATGATCGGATGGTTGAGATTTTCTTCATCTCTCCAACTCTCCGGACTTCGAGAGTCTCAAATATCAACTGAAAACTATCAAACAAATTTCTCCAGAGTCCATGATCCATCACCACGCATCCCTCTGGATCTGGCGGTCTAGATTCACTTCGAGTCTTCGGGGTTCAGGAATCTCAATTCTCAACTGAAACCTTGGTGCGATTCACCTAAAAATTGTGATATATTAACGTGTCTCCTCTCTAAATCAACGACCCTTGTCTCCTTTGGGACTTTGGCCTTAGGAGATATCAGATCTTAGTTTTCCTCACTCTCTGTTTCTCCCAGAACGATTTTTCCCGGAGTCCATGATATGATGACATCTGTCCTCCCGCAAATCAACATTTCTTGACTGCTTCAGTTGTTTGGGCTTCGGTGATTTCAAACTCTTCTCCTTTGCATTCTCCTAGAGTTCACGATCTGTCGCCATGCGCCCTTCTAGATCTACGATACAAGTTCTCTTCAGCCTTCCAGCTCTTCGGCTTTTGGGGCTTTAGGAGTTTGTCTCACTCCTCACTTGGAAACCTTTGAAGTAGTTTTCCCATAAGTCTTCAATCTATCGACATGTAACTTTTGTCGGCCAACAGACAAGATCTACTTCGGCTCTTCGGCTTTTGGGAGTTTCAATATTCTACGCACTCTTTTCCTTCCAAAGTGAATTCATCTAGAGACTCCAATCTATCTACACATACCCCTCCTACTAATCAAAGGCCAGGACCTACTTTGGGTCTTTACCCAGAGTCCACAGACTTACGCCACCTGTCCTTTGGATCCAACGACTGACTTTTACTTTTCTCTCCAGATTTTGGGAGTCTCAAATCTCAACTGAAACCTCTCGAAGTGATTTTTCAAAGCTTACAATCTGCTGACACGTGTCTCCTGGTGAGGAATAGTCAAGATCTCCTTCTCCTGACAATGAACGATCCCAAACTACTTTGGGAATTTGGTAAGTCCACTCTCCTGTGTGTGAAAAGCACTAAGGCTTGGGCACCTCACTTCGATCAGGTGGTTATTGGTCCTCTATGTTGTGATCCAATAACCACTACCACTCTTGCTCCTGAGCTTCTGATCTCTTATGACTTAGAATATTTTCTAAGGTTTCAAAGGCCTCGACCCTTACCCCTCCTACGGGTACGTCTCTTTGACTTCATCTGCATGCCTGAAAGTGTTATATCTTCTTAGCTTGATCTCTTTGAGGATTTCAATTTCCCACACACTCCTTGCATTTGAAGGATCTCATCAAACTCAGATCGAAGGTCGACGGTGATCGACGGTTAATAGTAATTGTGGAGCCCCAACATGCATGCTCTTTATCAGAGAGCTCAACCTCTGCAATCTAGAAAGCGTTCACCCAACCTGGTCTAACCGGAGTCATTGATATTCCATCCTGAAGAGATCAACAATGTTAGTGAATTGCGGGCAGCGAACTAGCGCGTCTGCTACTTTCACCTTCGTGCTCCACAATGATTCCCCAGCCTCTATCTCCATTCATAGATCGATGATTCACAGTGATTATGGGGTCCCACCTCCACAATATGAGAAGTTCTCACTCGACTGTAGTCTAATCCTAGTCTTTGATCTTCCATCCCCAATGAGATCAATGACGTGGGTTGATTACAGGCCGTGAACTAGTAGGTCCACTAAATTCACATTCGCACTCTGCAATGATTCCCAACCGTCGATTAAATCAAGTAGTTGGTGTTTGTTTCAGTAAATCCAGTGAGTATTTGAGTCGATCTAACGACCGGGATGGCCTCTCCTCCTATTAAATGGCTCGCATTCATCTCTAATGTCATATTCTAAAGTCATGGGTAGTTTTGGTGACTTGACTATCATCTACCTCCTAGATCTAACGGTCGAGATGGTTCCCGGGCATCCTCAGATCTATGGCTTAGAGTTAACTTCAAAACTTCGAGGATTTTACCTCCCTTACGATGAACTTGCTCAATTCACGGAACTCGCGAAGTCTGAATGACTCCAAGGGTTAAATCCCACGCTCTTTCCCATATCCAATGGTCACAATAGACCATGGCTTCTTCCAAATAGATTTCGTTTATTTGTCTTCCAAACAAGGGAACCTTCCCTTTTGATACTTCAGCCTCGCTACTCTTCCTAAGATTTGTTATCTTTGAAAGGATTAAGAGCTTTGTGCTCTTTCTCTTGAACTTAACACTTGGAAGAATCCTTCCACACACCCCTTACACTCATTCCTCAACTCTAGAACTTGAGTGGTTCTCAATCTCTGCCTACCTCACAGAGAGCCTGTGCATACATGCACTATCTCTCTTGAGCTTTAACAGACTCCCTCCTCCAAGGGACTCAGAATAACTAGGAGTGTTGATATGTGTACATGAAACTGTGCCCAAGGTTGATTAACTCACAGTTCGTGGATATAGCTTAAAACACCACAGGGTGCAAGCATTTATGAATACAAAACATGTCCAATCCATACTTTTTTAAATACATAATTTAAACAAGAATAAAGAGATATAGTATAGCCATTAAGCAAACATACAAATCCCTGGGTCATTCACAGTATATCCCATTTCATTACATAATTACAACTTAATTTCATAGGGTATGAGGATACTTATCTATTACAAGTTACATCCAACCAACTGAATGTGGGTGTGCACCTTTCCACCCAGTCATAGGCTCAGAGGAATTCATTCTTAGCATTCTAGCCACCCCCATTCCAAGCCATGATATCACTAGGGAATTTATTCCATCTCTCAGAGAAACTCTCTATGTAACAACAACCTTGCGAGGTTTATCAAATGCTTCCTCAGCATCAAGCTTGCATTTGGGTCCTTCAAGCCATGTTCTTGTCACTTCCTTTGGGTTTGCACATCTCCCTTACGAGATTGTGCTCTCATCACATGTCTCCTCTCTTGTTGTGTCTCTGTATGTTTCTTACTTTCCCTCCTTTGGAAGTTTTTTCGACCTATCATGTTCCTTCTGTCAGAAAGAAGCTTGGGTCTGCAGGTCTCTGTGGTACTTTGAGATGAGATCCTGTAGCTATACCATGTTTCCATCATGGGGGTGGTTGATGATTCAACCACTGGTCCTTTCTTCATTAACTGATTTCTTTCCTCTAGAGATATCATGTCTCGTACTTCAAGGCTTCACCCCCCAACAGTCAATTATGGGTAGTTTAACAATAATACATTTATATTGTCCACATGCCTTATCATGGTAATCCTATTTTATGATTAATTACAAGCTGGGGGAAACAGGGGTGTTACAATTCCCTCCCCCTTAAAGGAACACCATCCTCGGTGTTCTTTCTAAAAAAAACCCGTCATGCCTTTCTCATTCAGCTGTTTCAGAAATCTTGATCCTTCTTCCTCGGTCAAGTCCTTTTTTAGACCTTTAATCTTGGTCACCTTCTTTCAATAATTCTTGGAAAACAAGCATGTTAATCATAGTCTTATGTGAAAACATTGCATAAACATTTCTAGGAAAATTTCATAATCTTAACACAATAATTATTTGTGTAGCTTGTGGATTTGTATCCACATGGTTTCTTTGTTATCCAGGCTCATTGTTTTTCCTTTACATACCCATTGGGTGCATGATTCCAATCAATAGTTTACAAGAACTATTAAGGTTTCATATTCCTTGCAGTCACTCACCCTCCAGGCCCAGGCTCAGGCATCCCCTTCTCTGCTATAGAGTCTCTCGGGTGATCCATATTGCCTTGCTAAGTTTTTCTCGCACAGGAAGAACTACCCATCGTGTGAATGATCCCAATCAATAGTTTATAAGAACTATTAAGGTCTCCTCTTCCTTGCAGTCACTCGCCCTCCAGGCCTAGGCTCAAGCATCCTCTTCTCTGCTATACAGTCCCTCGGGTGATCCATCTTTCCTTGCCAAGTTTTTCTCGCATAGAAAGAATTCCAGAGACTCTATAGAGTCTTACAGTCAAGTTCTCACTCATACTTTCTCTGTCGAGGCGTCCCTTCACCTTGTGTTACCTCAACACAACATATTCTAGGTGATCATGGCTTACCACGGAGTTCTCATGGCTCAGCAATAGCCATTGTTCATGATTTTACAGCTTGACAGCCTTTCGGCTCAGCTAAAGTTAGGGATGAAGGTTACTCTCCTTCTCCTGGCACATAAATAATTAGGGATGAAGGTTACTCTCCTTCTCTTGACTCAATCATAGATAGGGAAGAAGGTTACTCTTCTTCTCCCGATTCAGTCTTTATTTCATGTGACCAGATTATACTCTTTCTCACAGTTCTCCCTCGAACTCAAGAGCTCACTCTCTCGTCTCTGCACTCTTCGCATAGTTTTTCCTTTTACCTGTATCACAGGTATACAGAAATTCATGAGACATCATAATTTTAAATTCAAAAATCTTCTTGTAAATCTGTCATCCGCAGATTTCCAAATTCCACATTTTGTTTTCATATTTGTTTCGCACATGAAACATATTCATAATTATGGAACTTTCCTTCCCATAGTGGTTTGGCTCAGCAGGAAATTGGTCTTCCTTATGTCTTACAACACTGCCATATTCATGACTCATGTTCTTCCTGCACTTTCAACTTCAATCAGCCAAACAAATTGTTAGTTTCTCATGCTCATTTATTTTTATTGCACCTTTATAATTTCATCACAACCAATTTCATAATTGTGAATACTATCAATCAAATTCACTTTCTCAAAAGGAACTACCATTTCTTGCAATTTGTCTCAGTAGGCAATTGGTCTTCCTTATGGGATTACAATACTACCATATCCAAGACCCATTTCCTCCTGTAATTTCAACATTCCTCAACCAAACAAATTGTTAGTTTCTCATGCTCATTTATTTTTATTGCACCTTTATAACGTCATCACAACCAATTTAAAAATTGTTCATACTATCAATCAAATTCACTTTCTCAAAATCAAGCATACTAACAGTCCAATTCATTTTCATTTATTCAAGGATACAAAGAAAAATGATATATCATCCCTTACCTATGCATCATTTCAACCTACCAAATTTTTCAGAATGTAATTCATATGTCAATTGACTTTAATGAATGTGCCAACATTCGTGGCCACATTCATACCCATTGCACCCTTGCAATGATTTGAAGTTTCCCTCACTTTATGACAAGTATTTTGCAATGGTGCATTGGATCTTAGCAAAGCTTTTCACCATATGGATTATTCATTTTCATTCATTCTTATAGCAAGACCATACTTCCTGCCATAGGCCGATCACGATCCCAAAATGGCACACATGAAACTCAAAAGTTTCACATGAATGCCTTTAATCATTCCTCCTTCATTAATAACCAGGGTGCCAACACTCATGGACACCCAAATTTGGTTTTCTCTAACACCTATACAATGTAAGTAGAAATGTTGGAAGGTCCTTTTTCCTCAATGGGAAATTCATTGTCTCTCCTTTATGCAAACATGCATTTCCTTGAAGCAATTCCATGCAACATGTTATCTATGAGAATTTTTTGTGTCCAACCATTCCTTGATTGGTCCATTTATTCATGACATATCATTTCATGATTTCTTCTGAGGATTACAATTAGTCTTTACTACCAGAGGTTCACACCTCCATCATTCAGGTTCTCCTTCCTGAATCATACCCTTCTTGGGTATCTAAGGCATACAACTGCCTTTCAACATTCCATACATAACATTAAGACTGTAAAACATTTTAGAAGGGATTATTACCCAATCATTTCATACCTTGTGCCACATAGGCATGAACATTTTTATACTGGTTTTGGTTGTTAGCAGCCCCTCTGATATTATCCCATCAGTGGTGCTCCATGGGGACCTTTAAAGTCCTTTCAACAATCTTTCAACAAGAACCTTCGCATAAGCATCCTCGGATTGTTGTTGTTCATTATTGGCAACTGTCTTTCTCAACAGTTCCAATCTATTTCTTTCTACACATGACATACATCATAAACACATTAATCGTCATGTAAAAATACAAGTACCATAGCATTTAAATTAATAAAACATTTTTAGACATGTCCTAGCATATCTGTATGCACTTCATCAAATTATCCTTAATGTTTTCATGAGTGCAATACCAACAGTTCTCAAATGTTTCTGCAGTAATAAAATCCTCATCACTATGGTGTCAAAACATTTACTTTCATCAGTGTACTAGCTTTCTCCTTCCAGGGAAAAACATAATACAAAACAAGAAAATAATTGAGGCTATCCTCTTCTTCAAATTATTTCTACATCGCCTGGGATTTTTCATTCCAGCTGAGTTATTTCTAAGGCCTCACTGTCTTTTCTCTGATTTTGCAATTTAATCCTTGTTGTGATCTTCCTGCTCTTTTCCTTGAGACACCTTGGTTAGGCCTCACCCTAACCCTTTTTGGAATACAACACCATGTTTTAATAGAAAACTTT
>JZKD02S2164842.1:951811-966860 GCA_000966675.3 Picea glauca
TGAGTTAGCTTCAACAGTTTACCAAATATCCCATAAGGAATATAAACATGCATCTTTGTCATGTACCCAAATTATGTATCCATACATATTCTAGTTTTGTTAACTTACATCATACTTATGCATCACTTGCACATTTAATATCATTCATACCTAACTGATATTAATATCAGGCTTCATATTAGGAATCTCCATAATGCATTAACCCATGCACTCAAGCATGATTAAATACAGATAAGTATTCATCATGCTAGCTTATTGCTTTCACTTTTTCCATGTCATTCACAAACATGGACATATCCGACTTCTATATCCTTTTCCCAATGACCTTCCAATCATCCTTATTATCATGTATACACATTTGTGTATAATTAGGTGCATCTCTTGCACCTTTTTACCTCATGTATTCACTTGATAGTGTAATTTCATCATTAGTATCCTTTAGTTTGATATTTATGTCACTTACAGGACTAATCTAACAATCATATCTCATATTGATGTTGCCTTTTCCCAAGGCAATAACCAACGAGGGTCACTTTCCTCTTTATGCGACAACGTCTAGCAAGAAAACCTTCTTGCCTCAGTGTCCATAGGGTTTTAATCATCTCACTTTTCCCTAGTCATGAGGAGTTATATACTCTGATTTTAATATAGAGTAGTAACTATAAATTCCAGGGATCCTACCTGATCCTTTCATATTCCATTAATCCCACAAAGGTATTAACCATTATATAATCTACCATCATCAGTGCCTGAAGTTTCAACTTCCCATGCTTAGAAGTAGTGTTACGAACACCAGGTCATCTGTCCTTCAGGCTTCAGCTTCTCTTGAAAGAACCCTGCCACCTTCAGCTATCCACATTCAAGTCTTGTTATAAATGTTAATTAGCATATCCCTACTCCGATAAGATTATTTATCACTTTGACAAAGGGCCAAAGAAATTCTTCTGCTGAAATTCAACAAAAATTCCCAAGATCACATGTTCAATATGCACTCCTTCTCCTCAAGGAGTAAATTCATATAAAAATACCTCCTTACATGACTCATACATGATCCCAAGTAGGCCAAGTGTTGTAACCATGCTTTGATACCAATTTGTAACACACCCATGACAGGGCATACAAATGTTTTCTTTTCTTAAAGGACAGATTCTACATTCATGGTTTCTAATTTGGAAAGTCGGAGAACTGGTCCAACCTCCTGGTCAAGGATCTCCAATTTTGAAGCCAAACGACTCTCTGAGACCCTGATGGTCTTGATCTGTAATTAAATGCAAACCCTTTCGACTTCTGGGTGCAGGTCTAATGGTACCCATGACCTTCCCTTCATGCTTGGGGAATCTCTGAGTTTGGGCGCTAGCCCCTTTTCTGATAAGCCCCTCCTTGAGGTGACCTTGGGTGATAACCTCATGCAAAAACAAAATTGTGAGCGCAGCCAAAGGCGGTTTGAAACCAAACTACCTTTCGGCCCACAATTCTCCTCGAGCCTCAATCTATCCTTTCTTCAAAACCATGGTTTGGATTGCAGCCTGCCCTCAACTTTTTAAAGTTCGTGCATCTTCGATCCCCGCAATGCTACGAGATTGTCGATCTCATGATCTTGATGGTGCCTCTGAACTGATGGCTCAGATCTATCCCTTTCAAAGTTGTGGATTAGATCTGACCTCTTTCAAATAAACGCTTGTGATTTGTTTCAGAATTCTGGACTTCAATTCTCAAGTCTCAAACTTTTGCTTCTTCTGTACACCAATCTTCTGGAATTGACGATTTGTGGACACCTGTCCTTCTCAAACAATGGCTCTGCATCTGCTTCGGGGGTGTTACCTTTCAACTAGATCAATGGTCCTGCAACCCTTTTCTCGATCAATGGTCAATATTTCCTTTAGATCTCCAAAATTATGAGATCTCAAATATCAAACTTCACTTCCCCTTGAAGTAAACGGATTCCTTCCACGTGTCCACTTGAATCGGATGGTTGAGGCATGCTTCGGTTGTTTACCCAAAATATACAGATTTATGCCACTTATACTCTTAATATGATGGCTATGAATTACTTCGGGACTTTACCTAGAATCCACCAATCTATGCCATGTCTCTTCTGGATCAGACAGTCCAGATTCACCTTGGATGATCCAATGCTTGATATTTACTTCGGATGATCTGACGAATGAGATATACTTCAGATGATCAGACGGTTGAGATTTACTTTGACTCTCTATATCTCCAAACTTCGGGAGTCTCAAATATCAATTGAAAACTATGGAACAGATTTCTCCTGAGTCCATGATCCATCGCCACGCATCCCTCTAGATCTAGTGGTCCAGATTCACTTCGGGTCTTCGGGGTTCAGGAATCTAAATTCTCAATTGAAACCCTGGTGCAATTCACCCATAGCTCGCGATCTATTAACGTGTGTCCTCTCTAAATCAACGACTCTTGTCTCCTTTGGGACTTCGACCTTCAAAGATATCAGATTTCAGTTTTCCTCACTCTTTGTTTCTCCCAGAATGGTTTTACCTGGAGTCTGCGATCTGATGACATGTGTCCTCCCATAGATTGACGGTTCCCCGCTGCTTTGGTTTTTCGAGCTTCAACGATTTCAAACTCTTCTCCTTTTCATTCTCCCGGAGTTCATGATCTATCACCACATGCCCTTCTAGATCTATGATCCAGGTTCTCTTTGTCCTTCCAGCTCTTCAGCTTTCGGGGCTTCAGGATTTTGTCTCACTCCTCACTTGGAAATCTCCTAAGTAGTTTTCCCAAAGTATTCGATCTATTGACACGTATCTCCTACCGACCAATGGACGAGATCTACTTCGGCTCTTCGTCTTTTGGGAGTTTCAAGCTTCTACGCACTTGTTTCCTTCTGAAGTGCATTCGTTCGGAGACTCTGATCTATCTACACTTACCCCTCTTAGAGATCAATGAACAGGACCTACTTTGAGTCTTTATCGGCAGTCCATAGACTTACACCACCTATCCTCTAGATCCAATGGCTAACGTTTACTTTTCTCTCCGGATTTCAGGATTATCAAATCTCAACTGAAACCTCTAGAAGCAATTATGCGAAGCTTACAATCTGCTGACATGTGTCTCTTGGCGAGGAATGGTCAGGGTCTCCTTCTCCTGACAATGAATGGTCCCAAACTACTTCGGGGCTTCGAGACTTTGGTAATTCCACTCTCCTGCGTGTGAGAAGCACTAAGGCTCGAGCACCTTTCTTCGATCAGGTGGCTATTGGTCCTCTACGTTGTGATCCAATGACCACTACCTCTCCTCCTCCTGAGATTCTAATCTCTTTCGAATTAGAATATTTGCTAAGGGTTCAAAGGCCTTGACCCTTGCCCCTCCTATGGGTCTGTCTCTTGGACTTCATTTTCACACCTGAAAGTGTTATCTCTTCTAATCTTGATCTCTTTTAGGATTTTGATTTCCCACACACTCCTTGTGTTTTATGGATCTCGTAAAATTCATATCAAATGTCGAAGGTGATCGACGGTTCATAGTAATTGTGGGGCTCCAACATGCGTGGTCTTTATCAGAGAGCTCAACCTCCGCAGTATGGAAAGTGTTCTCCCAACCTGGTCTAACCGGAGTCGTTGATCTTCCATCCTGACGATATCAACGACGTTGGTGAATTGCAAGTCATGAACTAGCACGTCCGTTAATTTCACCTTCACGCTCCACAATGATTCCACACCCTCGATATCCATTCATAGATCGATGGTTCACAGTGATTGTGGGGTCCTACCTCCTCAATATGAGAAGTGTTCGCTCAACACTATTCTAATCCTAGTCGTTGATCCTCCATCCCCAACAATATCAACAACGTGGGTTGATTGCGGGCCGTGAACTAGAAAGTCCTCTAAATTCACCTTCACACTCTACAATGATTCCCAACCATTGATTAAATCGAGTGGCTGGTGTTTGATTCGGTAACTCCAATGAGTATTTGTGTTGATCTAACAACCGAGATGGCCTCTCCTCCCATTAGATGTCTTACATCCATATCTGTTGTCATATTATTAAGTCATGGGTAGTTATGGTGACTTGACTATCGTCTACCTCCTAGATCGGATGGTCGGAACAGTTCCCAGGCATCCTCAGATCTAAGGCTCAGAGTTAACTTTGGGACTTCGAGGATTTTATCTCCCTTATGACGAACTTTCTCAGTTCTCCAAAATCGTGAAGTCCGAATGACTCCAAGGGTTAACTCCCACACTCTTTCCCATATCCAATGGTCACAATAGACTGTGGATTCTTCTGAATAGATTTTGTCTATTCGTCTTCCAAACAAGGGAACCTTCCCTTTCGATACTTCAGCCTCACTACTCTTCCTGAGATTTGTTATCTCTGAAAGGCTTAAGATCTTTTCACTCTTTCTCTTGAACTTAACGCTTGGAAGAATCCTTCCGCGCACCCCTTACACTCATTCCTCAACTCTAGAACTTGAGTGGTTCTCGGTCTCTACCTGCCTTGTAGAGAGCCTGTGCATACGTGCATTATCTTTCCTAAGATTTAACAGAGTCCCTCCTCCAAGGGACTTAGAGCGAATAGGAGTGTCGACATGTGTACATGAAATTGTGCCCAAGTTTGACGAACTCATAGTTCGTGGATATAGCTTAAACCACCACAGGGCGCAAGCATTTACGAATACAAAACATGTCCAATCCATACTTTCTTAAATACACAATTTAAAAAATAATAAAGAGATACAGTATAACCATTAAGAAAACATACACATCCCTGGGTCATTCACAGTATATCCCATTTTATTACATAATTACAATGTAATTTCATAGGGTCTGAGAATACTTATCTATTACAAGTTGCATCCATGATCCAACCAAATGATTGTGGGTGTGCGAATTTCCACCCAACCATAGACTCAGAGGCATTCATTCTTAGAAATCTGGCCACCCCTGTGCCAAGACATGATATCACTAGGGAATTTACACCATCTCTCAGAGAAAATCTCTCTATCACAACGACTTTGTGAGGTTTATCAAACGCTTCCTCAGCATCAAGCTCACATTCGGGTCCTTCGGGCCATGTTCTTCACACTTCCTTTGGGTTTGCACATCTCCCTTACGATCTTTTTCTCTCATCCTGTGTCTCCTCTATTGTTGTGTCTCTGTATGTATCTTACCTTCCCTCCTCTGGAAGGTTTTTCGACCTATCATGTTCCTTCTGTCAGAAGGAAGCTTGATTCTGCAGGTCTTTGTGGTACTTCGAGCTGACATCCTGCAGCTAGACCATGTTTCCATTCATGGGGGTGGTTGATGATTCAACCACTGGTCCTTTCTTCATTAACTGATTCATTTCCTCTATAAATATCATGGCTCGTACTTCAAGGCTTCACCCCCCAACAGTCAATTATGGGAAGTTTAACAATAATACATTTAGATTGTCCACATGCCGTAACATGGTAATCCTATTTTATGAGTAATTACAAGCTGGGGGAAACATGGGTGTTACACAAGTGAACTACGGTCGGTCAGACTTGTGATGTGAATATATATATGGATATGATGATTTTTCAGTTCTCCACTGCGGGAACCCACGAGCACAGAAGCGTGACAAAGTATAGAACTAGAGACGCATAATAGAGGGGAAAAATAAAAGGGAAAAACTGGCAACTTTAGAATAAATTGGCTAAGTATGCAAATGAACGACAGTCGGTTGGACTCAAGATGTAAATATATAGATGGAGATGACAAATTTTCAGTTCACCACCCCGGGAACCTGCAAGCACAAAAATGTGACAAAGTATAGAACCAAAAACGCATATTAGAGGGGAAGAACAAAAGGGAAAAACAGGCAAGTTTAGAAGAGGAAAAATAAAGTGAGACAAGAACTTTATCCCTCACACAACAACACTCACTCTCGTAACTATGAAGCCATATAAAGACATTAACTATGGGAAAAATATTCTCAGATATGGAATATAGTTGGAGCTCAACAAACTCTGGTTCAAGTCGAAAGAGATGTTGTTTATATTCACTGCAAAATTCAGCATATTATTTTATCTTAATAGTATTGTTTGGTAACCCAACTGTAAAACCATGTTCCAATTTGCGTTCTCCAAGTGGAGAAGTGTTTGTGAAGAAACAAGTACAAAGAGGATTAATTGCAGCTGAAGGGCCTCAACTCTGCAAAGTTGAGTCAAACAACAATAAGCAACATCCAGCGAACTAATGAGCAAGCATCAACTATTCAACCAAGAATGTCGGTGAAGAACAATATTGGCCAAATTTGTTGCAGACAGGATTGTATAAAAGAATTGAAGGAATATATTGTAACACGCCTATTAAGCAAGCATTTCATGATGTGAGGCTTGGAAGGTAAACATGGAAGACTGTAAGGACCGTGCAAAGGCCTCACACTGTGCAAACATTTAAGAAAGTTGTAGTTTTGCACAGCTGGCATTCTGCATCCGCAATTGGAGCACCTCCATAACACCCACTGACATATAAAAAAGGAAATCAAATTTTCTCTTCGCATATGAAGATGTTCTAGAAGAGGGTTTTGAATCAGGCATCTCCAGCATTTAAAATTTTCACTTGCAAAATGGAAATAGAAAACAACAAGGAACAAACATGAACGTAAATCTAGCAGTGAAACCCACCTGTCAATGGGGAACGACAACAACAACAACAACAACAATAGGAAAACAAGAAACCAGTCACTAAGCAATGAGCAAGAAACAACCAATGAACTAGGAATGCCGCCAAAGAACAATATCATCCATATTCAATGCAGACAATATTGCAAAAGAAAAAATAAAGGATGAAAATGTATTGCAACAGGCCTGCCAAGCAATGCAATAATGAAACCGCAAAAACTAAGACCCACTGGTCAATGGAGAAGGACATAAGCACAACCTCTAGCCCACAAACTGTAACAACGGGTCCAACTGCAGATGCAGGACCCCAACCTTGCAAAGTTGAAGAAAACAATGGCAAGCAACAAATAACAACCCAGTGAAGAAGAACCAAAAGGCCCAACTGCAGTTGCATGACCTCTACCCTGCAAAGTTGAATTAAACAAAAATAAGTAGCATCCAGTGAACCAAGTAACTAGCCGACCAGGAATGTCGGTGAAGAACAATATTGGCCAAATTCACTGCACACAATATTATATCAAAACTTTGGAGGAAAATGTCTTGTAACAGATCTGTTAACCAAACATTTAAGGCTGTGAGGACCATCCAAAGGCCTACCACTGTGCAAGAAATTAAGAAAGGTGTAGTTTTCATGGTTGGTATTTTTCAATATTGGGAGCGATCATTATCCAGAATCGGATCCAGGAGGCACCCCAGGTCCAGAAAAGGCTCAAAATGAAAGTTCTCATAATATCATGAAACCAACTCCATTGTGGCTGGCTCGTCAAGATGATTCTGGAGATATATTTACTTCCTCAAACGGATGATGTATGCGAGAGTTATCGCACTCTGACCATTTTCCCAAACAGGTAAAAAGTCAATAGGTCAACAGGCAAAAAAAGTCAATGTTGATGTCAACATGACATCATCATTGAGACACATGGCAGCACAACAACAGGTTGACTAGGCAGATGACAGATCCATTCATATGTTGACAAGTGGCACTTTTTGGGAAAATGAAGAGGTTCCATGTGGCCCAGACTAGGATGCCACACGACACCCTATCATTGGATGGTAGGTTAAAAGTTTTGGAGATCATGGGATTCAAACCCATGACCTGTTGGTCGAGCATATGCCTTGGGAAATGTTTGAATTCCATTGGGCCATAGTGGGACTTGTTTAAAGCATCCCACTTTATATTATATAAAGTGCATTGTATAATATGTGGGGGCGGAAGGGGGCTGGGGCTAAGCCCCAGCCCGCAGACTTATCATAGCATACGACCACAGAGTAAAAGGGTGTGGGCGCTACTCCACTCGACTGTTGAGCAAAAAAGTTTGGCGTGAATGCTATGCACCTTCCACCGTATGTATCGGGAGCTGGAACCATAAGTTGGGCGCACTCTAAGGGCACGGTCGTATACATTTGTGCCATGTAACCACATATTATGGGCTAGGGGCCAACGCGCAGCGCTTTGGGCTGGCGCTTGGCCACCTTTATGCCATGTGACCCTAAATTGAAGCGCGCACCTAGCCCTAGGGGGATATTTTTGAATTTTTTTGCACAAAGTTGGTTTTTACCTTGTAATAAATATTTTTTAATGATTTTATGCTTGTAATTGGAGATTTTTGCCCATTTTTGGGGGATATTGGGCCCTTTTTTAGGCCAGATCTTGGAAGGAAGTTGGGAGATAATAACCAACTTTAGATCTATATAAACCAAGACTTATTGAGTCCATGATAGTATATTTAGAGCAGAGTTATGCTAAAAGAAAGCCAAGCCAAAGCCATTTTTATGCAGGGAAGTTGTTGAGGAGCGCACCTTTGCGGGTCATTTCTGGGAGCTCCGGTCATCCATTTTGAGTGTCGTTTCTTCTGTTGGATTCTTAAGATCTGGGAGAACAACACCATATCAGTTTGTATCCTTTTTGAACTACTATGATGCACTTATTGATCTTTGAACATAAATATGAAAGCCTCACCCACTGAGACAAAGGCCTGGAGACGTAGGCGATATTGTCGAACTCTGTTATCACATTGGTGTTATGGTCTGTTGTTGTTTATTACAGACTCACCATAGCATATGACCACAGAGTAAAAGGGCATGGGTGCTAATCCACTCGATTGTTGGGCACAAAAGTTTGGCGCGAATGTTATTCACCTTCCACCATACGTATCGGGAGCTGGAACCATGGGTTAGGTGCACTCTAAGGGTGCAATCGTATACAATTGTGCCGTGTGACCACAGATTATGGGCTAGGGGCCAACACACAGCCCTTTGGGCTGGTGCTTGGCCACATTTATGCCATGTGACCCTAAATTGGAGCGTGCACCCAACCCTAGGGGGCTATTTTTGAATTTTGTTGCATAAAGTGGGATTTTACCTTGTAATAAAGATTTTTTAATAATTTTATGCCTGTAATTGGAGATTTTTTCCTATTTTGGGGGGATATTGGGCCCTTTTTGAGGCCAGATCTTGGAAGGAAGTTGGGAGATGATAACCAAATTCAAATCTATATAAACCAGGCCTTCTTGAGGCCATGAGAGGATATTCAAAGGAGAGTTATGTTGAAGGAAAGCCAAGCCAAAGACATTTTTATGCAGGGAAGTTGTTGAGGAGGGCACGTTTGTGGGCCATTTCTGGGAGCTCCGATCATCCATTTTGAGTGTCGTTTCTTCTGTTGGGTTCTTAAAATATGGGAGAACAAGACCATATCATTTTTGTAACCTTTTTGTACTGTTGTGATGTACTTATTGAGCTTTGAACAGAAATATGAAAGCCTCACCCACTGAGACAAAGGCATGAAGACGTAGGCGAGATTATCGAACTCTATTATCACATTGGTGTTATGGTTTGTTGTTGTTTAATGCTTCATTTCAGTTTTGTACATGTTTATATGGCTATGATATATTCTCATATCTTCTTCCTCTTTCATTAAGCTTCCTAATTGGTTAATCAACACATTCTTAATAACTCAACCATAGTTGTGTAAAAGATCTTTTCGGATCAAGTGGTATCAGAGCTAGTTGACGTTTGGATTTGAGTTTTGCATGTTAACCAGGGAAAAACTAATTCTTGGTGAAGGGGAGCTTATTGAAGAGAATCCATTGATTGGATTGAGAAAGAGAAATTCTCAAAGCGAGAGGATGGCATCGGAAGAGGGACTTTCTAAGGATGAGAAAGAGTTTCAAAAAACTTTCTTTGCTATGTTGGAGATGATGAAAGTTTTGTATGAGGATTACTTGGAACAGAAAATACCAGTTCTTGGTGAATATTCAAAGGCAAAAAGTGAAGAAGGAGAGGATCCTCCTCAGATTCCTTCTTCACCTCCATCATCACCTCCTTCTTCTTAAAGTTCAAGTTTTAAATCCAATGCAAAGAAACATGTTCATAAACATAAGAATGAAATTCCATTATTAAAACTTGATGTTAAATTTGAGTTATCCATATATGATGGTGAAGTTAATGCAGAGAGACTTGACAATTGGGTCAGGAAGATGGAGGTGTTGGACAACTGAGAGGGGGGGTGAATCAGTTGTTACCGTTCTTAAACAATTATGCTTCTTTTAAATTCTTTACAAGGCACCCAATGACGATCACAATAATGCAGAGAAATAAGCAATGGCACATTCAAAATCAGTCACACATATACGAGATACACAGAGACAAATATTTCCCAAGGAAACCCATAAAGAGTAAAAACATCTTCTTTATATGATAAGTATTATTTAAATTCTTTACATTATCATACATATGAACACCAACTCATTGTTGAGGCTACAATATCTGTTTTTTCAAGTTGCAACTTGCTGAGAGCACCAACTCTCTATTTTCTCTAGCACTCACTAGAAGGAAGCACCAACTCCCTGGTTTCCCTAGCACCAACTAGAAGGAAGCACCAACTCCCTGGTTTCTCTAGCACCAACTAGAGGGAAGCACCAACTCCCTGGTTTCTCTAGCACCAACTAGAAGGAAGCTACAACTCCCTGTGTTCAAGCACCCACTTGAACCTCTGAGGACACCAGTCCTCCCTAGCACCTCCCTACCACCCTGTTTTATGAATATCAATTACTGGGACTTATTACAGTGATATAGTGTTCAACAACAACTTACCAGTCTCATCATTGTTCTGCAAGATTTCACTACTCTATCTTCCTCACTGTCTTTCTGCACACTTCCATTGCCCTTTTCTATTCTTCTGCCTATTGTGATTTTTGCACCATTCCCATTCAATGCACCTTTTGTCTTCTGTCACTTTCAGCTACTACACTCCACCTCCTTCTTCACCGATACATCCATCACCCCAGCAACACTTTCATCTCTTCTTTTTTCCCCATTCTTATACTCCCTGTGCATCTTGTGCATGTCGCCAATCCCATGGTTCTGCATCCTCTACATGTCGAGTACTCTGCCCGTTCATCATGGAATCTCTTCAACTTCTTTGTTTGTTCATGCCATCTATCCATCATCACTAGGTGTCATAATCAGATTCCTTCGCCTCACCATCAGTTGAGAATCTTCATCTTCTGTTACAGTCAAGCTCAACTATTCTGTTGCAGTTACCAGCTGTCAATCACCTCCACGAACAGTCTTTGTTCTATTTCCAGATCCCTTGAAACTCTTCACCTTCTTTGTCAATCACGCCGAAGTGTCTTCGAGTCCTATAGTAGAAACCATCAGTGGTTTCTAGCGGTTACACTGCGAGGAGCATTATTATCCCTCCGATCATGCCCAAATTCACCTGCACTGATGGATTGGCTCCATGGGATCTTGCATTCATTTCGGAATTCTAGTATTCGGCATTTCGGGATCACCGTGGTGGAGGATTTTCATTCTCTCCATTTCCTAATCCCCGAAACTCTGAAAAGGAGCTTAACTCCTTCCCCTAGTTTCTATCGATGTGACCAAGGGCTATGACCTCTTGCTGAGCCTAACCATGTTTCACATTTCAGATTTTCGGAAATTCGTCATTCGTGTGATCAAGTTTCTTGCCTCTCCATGTTTTCGTGCCTGAAACTCCAAAAGGGAGCTTAAATTTGCATACTCTTCTCTATATCTCTTCGACGATGTGATCATCAACTATGACCACAGCCTTATTCAAAAACTGCATTTGTCAATTTTGCGTTTCGGCACTTCGGCTAATCGGCATTTCGCGACTTCAGGTTTCACAATTTTGGGACTCCTGAGATGAACAGTCTTCACTCTTGACTTCTCCTACTCTCGGTATCCAAAAATCTGAAATGGAGTTAGCTCAACGGTCCACGATCTCCCTTTGATCAATGATTCATATTAGATCATGGTTTTGCATTTCGTGATTTCATCATTTTTCCCTTCAAGTTTTTCGAGACTCATAGTGGTCCCTTTCAACATTTCAGAGTTTGAGACATCGTGATGGTGGAGTCTTTGCTTGCTATGTAAAACCCCGAAATAGAAAGTTTCGATGTGATATAAACCTGCTAACATCACATGTGGATTTCCACGTGTCAAATAGTTGCCACGTGTCACTCTGATTCGTGACTTACATATCCCTGAAATGTTGAATCAACTTGACACTTGTCATTGCCTGATTTTGCCACGTGTCCTTAGCTGACGTGGTTTGCTGACGTGTCTGTTTCAGGATTTTGCATTTTGGCTCTTTGGGACTCCTTATGATGAGAGTCTATGACTTCTCCATCTCCCAGTAACCGAAATCCCGATATGATGTTTCTTCTTCTGGAATTTCGGTGTTTCTCTTTTTGGCACTTCAAGACTCCTGATGTTGAGAGTCTCTGACTTCTCCATCTCCCGATATCTAAAATCCCAGTATCCATTACTTCGAGTAATGCGCCTGTTTCGGTTTTTCAGAATTTCGCATTTCGACACTTCGAGACTCCTGATGATGAGAGTCTATGAGATCTCTATCTCCTGATAGCCGAAATCCCAATATTCAAAACTTTGAGTGATGCGCCTGTTTCGCGATTTCGGCATTTCGGGACTCTTGTGTTGGAGAGTTTGACTCTTGACTTCTCCATCTCCTGGTAACCAAAACTCCGAAATGGAGTCTTTGTTGAGGTGCCTATTTCAGATTTTTCGGGGTTGCACATTTCACCTTGCTCATTAAAGAGTGTGCATATTTTCCTGGATCCAATGTCGGTTGGACCACGGGCTCAGATCTGATGTTCATCAGGAAATCTCAATGAGATCCATCACGGCATACTCTGATCTTGTCGAGCTAGCTCTACATCGTCTTCCCAAAAGACTTCCAGTGCCCTCCTGGCATATCCTTCCTGTACTCAAGTCATCATCGTTGTTGTACTTGCCATCAATGAAAAGCATATATTGTCTGTAAAACATGCCAACAATTTCCCCCTTTGGCATTGATGGCAACAAAGGCACCCTTGTTATTTTCTCCCCCTTTGACATCAATGTCAAAGAAAACATGCTCCCCCTGAGCTATTTCATTAATTTTAGGAGATATCAGATGTGGAACCAATACATGACTCCCCCTAACAATATGGACTCTCTTAGATGTGAAACGAGATGACACCCAACTTCTGTTTGAGATATTCAAATGGTGTCTTGGCTAGGGGTTTAGTAAATATGTCTGCAATTTGTTCTGTAGTGGGAATGTAATGGACCTGAACAATCTGATTGGTGACTTGCTCTCTCAAAAAATGATATTTTATGGGAATATGCTTTGTCTTGGAGTGGAATACATGATTTTTAGACACACTGATGGCACTAGTGTTATCAAAATGAATTGGGATTGGTGCAATATATTTTACCTCCAAGTCTGCAAGTGTCTAAATCATCCATAATACCTGAGTGCAATAGGTAGCAGCAGTAATGTACTCTGCCTCTATGGTTGATAAATATATGGAACCTTTCTTTTTACTAAGCCATGCTACTAAAGAATCACCCAGGAAGAATGCTCCTCCACTGGTGTTTTTTCTCTCATCAACACAGTTTGCCCAATCTGCATCTGAATAAGCAGTTAACTAAAAATTCTGATTTCTGGGATACCACAGACCATAAGTCATTGTTTCTTTTAAATACCTGAATATCCTTTTGACAGTGTTCAAATGACTCTGTTTAGGTGCAGCCTAATATCTTCCTACCATTCCTACAGCATGCATTATGTCTGGGTGAGATGCTGTGATGTACAACAGGCTGCCAATCATTGATCTATATGAGCTTTGATCAACATCAGGTGAGTCATCATCCTTGCTTAATTTACATCCAGTAACCATAGGTGTACCCACAGGTTTAGAATCTTCCATTTGAAACCTTTTCAACATTTCTCTTATATATTTTTCTTGAGAAATGAACATCCCTTCAGTCCTCTGAGTAATTTGCAGGCCAAGAAAAAATGACATTTCTCCTATCATAGACATTTCAAACTCAGACTCCATGGCAAAAGAAAACCATTGTACCAATGGATCCTTATTACATCTGAAGATGATGTCATCTACATAGACCAATACGATGAGCAAATCATTATCCTCTATTTTAATATATATATTGTTGTTCGTTGTTCCTCTCTTGAATCCTATGTCTTTGAGATATGTATCCAGTCTGTGATACCAGGCTCGAGGGGCTTGTTTTAACCCATATAAATATTTCTTCAGATTGCATACTAAGATAGTATTATCAGATAGTTTGAAACCCTCTAGTTGTTCCATAGAAACTTCTTCACTTAAATCTCCATTTAGAAAAGCTGACTTGACATCCATTTGATAGACTTTAAATCTTTTGTGCCAAGCATAGGCAAGAAACATTCTGATAGCTTCTAATCTTTCTACGGGCGCAAATGTTTCATCATAATCCAGTCCTTCTATCTAAGAATATCCTTGACGGACTAGACTTTCTTTGTTTCTGACAACTTGTCCTTGCTCATTTAATTTATTCTTAAATATCCATTTGGAGTCAATGACATTTTTACCTTTAGGTCTATGAACCATCTCCCACGTATTGTTTTTCTCAATCTGATCAAGTTCATCATTCATTGCTTTAACCCAGTGGTCATCTTTGTTGGCTTCATTGAAATTCTTGGGTTCTAGCATGGATATGAAAGCTATATGAGATTGTTCGGTGGTTTTGATTAGCTTTATCTTGGTTTGTACACCTTTGTCTTTTTCTCCAATTATTTGACTTGCGGGATGATTCTTTTGAATGATTCTAGAGGAGGAATTTGAAGTTGACTGTTGATTTGAGTCTGTCTGAGTGTCTGTGTCTTCATCTAATTCAGAGTCTTTGTTTTCTGATTCTTTGACCTATTCCTCGTTAGCTTTAGCTGTGTCTTCTGTAGAAGACTCATTCCTGTACATCTCTCTTGCTGGGATTCCTTCATCAATTTTTACATCAATACAATCAACCATTTTATGCAGCCTCTTATTATAGCATCTGTATCCTTTACTATTTGTAGCATACCCCAAGAAGATACCTTCATCAGCCCTGTCATCATATTTT
>JZKD02S2164842.1:994222-1006355 GCA_000966675.3 Picea glauca
TTCCATTACTTAAGCTCACCATCCCTTTGCCCTTTATTTTCCCTAGAGCATCATTTTCAAAGGTTACGTTTCCTGATTTGCTTTCACTTAGAGATAGAAACTTGCCTTTGTCTCCTGTCATGTGTTTGGAGCATCCACTATCTATATACCAAGGGTTCGTTTTTCTTTGAGTGGACAATACTAATGCACACTTGTCACTTTCCTTCTTCTTCCAAAACTTGACATTTTCAGCAAGGGATTTCTAATCTGGTTCATAGTTCCTTAACCAACAGTCAATAGATTTATGTCCAAAGTTATGACAGGTGTTGCATTCAATCTCATTATTCAATAGGTCAAACGTATTGTTGCAGTGTTGTCTACTTATTGACTGTTGATTATTTCTTGGCTTCCTTAGGTGTCTAGACTTAATTTGGCAATTTGCAGTCTGTGAAGGATTGTTACTTGACTGTTTCATTCTTTGTTGTGGGAAGTATTTATTCCTTTGAAATCTTAATTTCTCATGTCTAAGTCTTAAGGAACAATTTACAACTTTGTGACCAAAGTTGGAACAGTAGAAACAATAGCCATGGAAAAATTCTTTGTACTTGGGAAATGGTTGTCTTCTTTGTGCAAATCGATTTCTTCCAGGCTAATGATGTCTTTCAGCAGTGAGAGCATTACTTCTTTGTTCTATAGATTCAGTTCTAGCATCTTTTTCTTTACTCGTCCTGGGTGACTAATTGTCTTCCTTTCTTCCTGCAGCTTCATTGTTGTTATTGGTTGTACATTTGACAAACTTGATGGGTTCTTCGTTTCTTGGCTTACCACTACATGATCTCTCTTCATAACCCAAACTAGTTTTCAACTTTGGATTCCTTTGCTGATTTGGATGGTGGCTAATCCTTCTGAGGCTTTGATACTTGACAGATTCTGATTATACAAGGCTTGAAACTTCTCCATCTCTTTCTTAGTTTTCACTACTTCTTCTAATGCTTCACATCTTGCCTTCTTTTCTGATAACTGTTGTTTCAGAATGTCTTCGATTTTCTTTACCTCTTCTAATTCTACTTTTAGTAGGACAAGATCTTCATCAGGTTTTTTACTGTATTTCTCGAACTATATCAGCAATTGTCTTTGCTTTCTGTTCTTGATTCTTAGTCTATCAATCTCTTGTAGTGCACTAATGAGTTCTCCTTCCATGTCAACCACAACTTCTTCTTCATTAACATCATTCCCTATGTTGTTATTATCATAATCCTCTTTGGCCATAAGTATGAAGTCATTTAGTTTATCTTCAATAGAGGAGTCAGTTTCTTCATCATCTAAAGGATCATCATCATTGTTTACGCACAGACTTTTCTTCTTAAAGTTTTTCTCTTTAAAGAAATTTTTGTGTTTGTACTTATCCTCATCATCACATGCTTGATCCTTTCCTTTGTGGGGACATTTATTTGCAAAATGACCTATCCTACCACAGTTGAAACATTTGAAAGGCAGTTTACCTTTGTATTTGTCTGATCCCTTCTTCAGTCTCTTCACAAATTTTGCTTCAATTTCATCGGGCTCAGAATCCTCATTCTTGTCTGCTTTAAATGATGCTTCTCTGAAGGTGGGTTTATCTTTAACTATTCTCATTTCATATGCAGTCAATGTTCCTAGAAGTTGATTAAAATCCAAGGTTTTTAGATCATTAAGTTCTTCTATAGAAGAGACCTTCGGGTTGAACCTATTTGGGAGAGATCTTAAGATTTTTTGAACTAAAGAAGGTTCCTCAATTGTTTCACCAAGTTTCTTTATTGCATTTACCACTTCTTCTACTCTCAGAAAGTATTTTCCAACAGTTTCATCTTCCTTCATCTTCAATTGTTCAAATTGTATTCTGTAGGTTTGAAGCTTGGCATCCTTTACCTTTTCGTTACCTTCATAACTGCTAATGCGTTTGTCCCACATTTCTTTGGCAGTTCCTAGATGCATAACTTTTACGAATTCTGCTTCTGCAAGCCCACTCAAGATAGCATTCATAGCCTTAGCATTGAAGCTAAATTCTAGTTTTTTGTCCTTATTGGCTAGTACAACTGGCTTCACATAACCAGTATCTACCACATCCCAAACATCTACACCTAAAGCCATTATGTAGGTTCTCATTCTAGCTTTCCAGAAGGCAAAGTTTGTTCCATTGAACAGAGGGGCCTTATTGGTTGAATTTCCTTCATGGCTTGACATGTTTAAGCTCTAGGATCTACCTTTAGATAAAAGGGGCCAACTCTGATACCAATTGTTGGACAACTGAGAGGGGGGGTGAATCAGTTTTTACCATGCTTAAACAATTATGCTTCTTTTAAATTCTTTACAAGGCACTCAATGATGATCACAATAATGCAGAGAAATAAGCAATGGCACATTCAACATTAGTCACACATATATGAGATACACAGAGACAAATATTTCCCGAGGAAACCCATAAAGGGTAAAAACCTCTTCTTCTTTATAGGATAATTATTATTTACATTCTTTACATTATCATTCATATGAGCACCAACTCATTGTTGAGGTTACAACCTTTGTTTTTGCAAGATGCAAATTGCTGAGAGAACCAACTCTCTGTTTTCTCTAGCACCCACTAGAAGGAAGCACCAACTCCCTGGTTTCTCTAGCACCAACTAGAAGGAAGCACCAACTTCCTGTTTTCTCTAGCACCAACTAGAGGGAAGCACCAACTCCCTAGTTTCTCTGGCACCAACTACAAGGAAGCTACAACTCCCTGTGTTCAAGCACCCACTTGAACCTCTGAGCACACCAGTCCTCCCTAGAACCTCCCTACCACCCTGATTTATGAATATCAATTATTGAGACTTATTACAGTGATATAGTGCTCAACAATAGCTTACCAGTCTCGTCATTGTTCTACAAGATTTCGTTGCTGTGTCTTCCTCACTGTCTTTATGCATGCTTCCATTGCCCTTTTCTATTTTTCTGCCTCTTGTGCTTTCTTCACCATTCCCATTCAATGCACCTTTTGTCTTCTATCACTTTCAGCTACTACACTCCACCTCCTTCTTCACCGATACATCCCTCACCCCAACAACACTTTCATTTCTTCTTTGTTCCCCATTCTTATACTCCCTGTGCATCTTGTGCATGTTGCCAATCCCATCGTTATGCATCCTCTACATGTCGAGTGCTCTGCTTCTTCATCATGGAAGCTCTTCATCTTCTTTGTTTGTTCATGTCATCTGTCCATCATCACTAGGCATCATAATTAGATTCCTTCGCCTCACCATCAGTTGAGAATCTTCATCTTCTGTTACAGTCGACCTCAACTATTCTGTTGCAGTTAACAGCTGTCAATCGCCTCCATGAATAGTATTTGTTCTACTGCCAGATCCCTTGAAACTCTTCACCTTCTCTTCCAATCACGACGAAGTGTCTTCGAGTCCTCTAGCAGAAACCATCAGTGGTTTCTAGCGGTTACACTGCGAGGAGTAGTATTAGCCCTCTGATCATGCCCAAATTCACCTGCACCGATGGATTGGCTCCATGGGATCTTGAATTCATTTCAGCATTCTGGTCTTCGACATTTTAGGATCACAGTGGTGGAGGATTGTTGTTCTCTCCATTTCCCGACCCCCGAAACTCAAAAAAGGAGCTTAACTCCTTCCCCCAGCTTCTACTGATGTGACCAAGGGTTGTGACCTCTTGCTGAGCCTAATCGTGTTTCACATTTCGGATTTTCAGCAATTCGGCATTCGTGTGATCAAGTTTCTTGCCTCTCCATGTTGCAGTGCCTGAAACTCTGAAAAGGAGATTAACTTTGCATACTCTTCTCTACAGCTCTTTGATGATGTGACCACAGCCTTATTCAAAAACTCCATTTGTCAATTTTACGTTTCGGCACTTCGGCTAATCGACATTTCGCGACTTCGGGTTTCATGATTTCGAGACTCCTGAGATGAAGATTCTTCACTCTTGACTCCTCCTACTCCTGGTATCCAAAAATCTGAAAGGGAGTTGGATCAATGGTCCACGATCTCCGTTTGATCAACGATTCATATTAGATCGTGGTTTCGCATTTTGTCATTTCGTCATTTTTCCCTTCGAGTTTTCCGAGACTCATAGTGGTGCCTTTCGAAATTTCAGATTTCAAGACATCGTGATGGTGGAGTCTTTGCTTGCTATGTAAAACCCCGAAATAGAAAGTTCGGATGTGATGTAAACCTGTTGACATCACACGTGGATTGACACGTGTCAAATAGCTGCCACATGTCACTATGATTCGTGACTTACATATGCCTGAAATGTTGAATCAACTTTACACTTGTCATTGCCTGATTGTGCCATGTGTCCTTAGCTGACGTGGTTTGCTGACATGTCTGTTTCAATATTTTGCATTTCGGCACTTCGGACTCCTTATGATGAGAGTCTATGAATTCTCCATCTCCCGGTAACCGAAATCCTGATATGATGTGCCTGCTTCTGGAATTTCGGCATTTCGCTTTTTGGCACTTCGGGACTCCTGATGTTGAGAGTCTTTGACTTCTCCATCTCCTGGTATCTGAAATCCTGGTATCCGTTACTTCGATTAATGTGCCTATTTCAGGTTTTCGAAATTTCGCATTTCGACACTTTAGGACTCCTGATGACGAGAGTTTGTGACATCTCTCTCTCCCGGTAGCCGAAATCTCAATATTCAAAACTTTGAGTGATGCACCTGTTTCACGATTTTGGGGTTTCGCCTTTCGGCATTTCAGGACTCCTGTGTTGGAGAGTTTGACTCTTGACTTCTCCATCTCCCGATAACCAAAACTCCGAAATGGAGTCTTTGTTGAGGTGTCTGTTTCATATTTTTCGGGGTTGCGCATTTCACTTTTCTCGTTAAAGAGCATGCATATTTTCCTAGATCCAACGCTGGTCGGACCACGGGCTTAGATATGACTTTCATCGGGAAATCTCAATGAGATCCATCACTGCATACTCTAATCTTGTCGAGCTAGCTCTGCATCATATTCCCAAAAGACTTCTGGTGCCCTCCTAACACATCCTTCTTGTACTCAAGTCATCATCGCTGTTGTACTTGCCATCAATGACAAGCATTTATTGTCTGTAAAACATGCCAATAGGAGGTTTACTGCAGTGTGAAACAAATCAAGGATGAGGCCACACAAATCAAGTTAGCAACATTGAGATTTCAGGCACAACACTCATCTAGTGGTAAAGCAAGTTGAAAAATGTAGCACAACAAGTGGGTAATGTATTTCCATCATGGCAAAGTTTCATTTCTACACTTAGAAAGAAATTCTATCCTTTGGGTTATAAAGAAAAAGAATTAATTGAATGGAAAACTTTAAAACTAACAAAAGGACAAACAGTGAAAGAATACACCAATGGCTTTCAAAAAATATCACTGATGTTAGATATCCCTTTACATACCCAAGAAACTCTTATGAAGTATATAGGAGGTTTACCTGCACATATTAGAAACATTATATTCATGTTTGGACCAACTAATCTTGATGAGGTTTATGTTCAAGCGACATACATTGAAGCAGGAAAAATAGGTTTTGGTGTGTCAGGGGAATCGTCTTCAAGGAAAGAGGACAAAAGGAAGTGGCATGGCCAGAAGTCAAATGCAATGATGAGAAAGGAAGAGAAGCCCTCTTGTGAGAATTGCAAGAAAGAGGGGCATGATGAGGACCGTTGTTGGCAGCTACATCCCGAGAAGAGGCCAAAGTGGTTCAAGGAAAATAAAGGGAGGAAAACAGTTGCAGCGACAACACGACTGACAGACTTGGGATTGGATTCAGGTGATGAATCAAAGGTCTCATTGGTTGGTATGACAGGTAAAATTGGTGAAGGAATTGATTGTACAAGTAACTTTTTTTATATTAGGGTCATCATGAGGCACACTAAGGTTGATACATTAATCGTTAGTGGATATCAATCTAACCTAATCTTTGAAGAATTGGTTAAGAAATTGGGACTAAAAACACATATGCATCGTAATCCATACACACTTAAATGGATAAGAAATCATCATCAAATGCACATAACAAAGCAGTGCACAATCAGATTTGCATTTTATCTAAGTATGTGGATGAGGTAACATGTGATGTAGTGACACTAAGTGAATGTAGAATGGTCTTAGGTATTCCATACTTATATGATCGTAAGGAAATATTCTACAGGACAAAGAATCAATATCAATTAACCAAAGTAGGCCAAGATTATGTGGTTCATGATCACATTGTAAAGGAAAATAAAACTCTTCAAACTATGGAACAATTAAACAAGGAAGTTCAAGCAAGCAACAAACCAATAATTGTTTCAAATGAAGTAATAGATCTTAAGCAAGAACATGAAATGATTATTGAGTGGAAAGTCAATCACAGTTTGCTTCAAGATAAGCTCATGTCGTGCAAATATTATAAGTACATCAGCTCATTCACAGTTGTATTTTTGATGTTATCATTAGTAATGTTGTCTACATGGATGACAATGGCTTCAGTAAAATGTGACAGGGATCAAATGGCTAACAATATGCTGACAGTTGTCATGATTGTGTTACAGTTGATCTTGATGAGACAGGTGCACAAGACAGAGTTCAGAGACAGAGGACAATCCGGGTGGCCTATCCCAATATTTTTGACTGGTTAGTAACCTTTTAGGGACCAAAAGGTCCTTAGTGGGGAGGTGTGATACAGAATCAGATCTAGGAGGCACCCCAGGTCCAGAAAAGGATCAAAAATGAAATTTCTCTAAATAGGATGAAACCAATTCCATTGCGACCATCTCGTCGCACTGATTCTATCTATATATTTACTTCCTCAAATAAATGTTGTATAAGATATTTATCGCACTCTGACCATTTTCCCAAACATGTAAAAAGTCAACAGGTCAACATGCAAAAAAAGTCAATGCTGATGTAAGCATGACATCATCATGTTGACGTAGCATTGAGACATGTGGAAACACAACAACAGGTTGACTGGACATATGAAAAATCCATTCATATGTTGACAACTGGAACTTTTTGGGCAAATGAAGAGATGCCACATGGCCCAGACATGGGCTGCCACATGGCACCCTATCATTGGATGGTAGGTTAAAATTTTTGGAGCTCATGGGATTTGAACCCATGACCCGTTGGTTGCGCACATGCCTTGGGAAAGGTTTGAATGCTATTGGGCGATGGTGGAACCTGTTTAAACCATCCCACTTTATATTATATAAAGTGCACTATATAATATGTGGTGGTGGAAGGGGGTTGGGGCTAAGCCCCAGCCCGCGAACTCACCATAGCATATGACCACAGAGTAGAAGGGCACATGCGCTACTCCATTCGACCATTAGGCACAAAAGTTTGGCGTGGATGTTATGCACCTTCCACCATACGTATCGAGAGCTAGAACTATGTGTTAGGCACACTCTAAGGGTGCGATCGTATACAATTTTTCCATGTGACCACAGATTACGGGCTAGGGGCCAGCGCCCAGCCCTTTGGGTTGGTGCTTGGACACCTTTATTCCATCTGATCATAAATTGGAGCGCACGCCCAACCCTAGGGGGATATTTTTGAATGTTGTTGCATAAAGTGGGTTTACCTTGTAATAAAGATTTTTGAATGATTTTATGCCTGTAATTGGAGATTTTTGCCCATTTTTGGGGGATATTGGGCCCTTTTTTAGGCCAGATATTGGAAGGAAGCTGGGAGATAACAAAATTTAGATCTATATAAATCATTCCTTATTGAGGCCATGAGAGGAGATTCATAGCAGATTTATGCTGAAGGAAATCCAAGCCTAAGCCATTTTTATGCAGGGAAGTTGTTGAGGAGCGCACCTTTGCAAGCCATTTCTGGGAGCTCCGGTCATCCATTTTGAGTGTCGTTTCTTCTGTTGGATTCTTAAGATCTGGGACAACAAGACCAAATTAGTTTTGTAACCTTTTGGCACCATTGTGATGTACTTATTGAGATTTTAACAAAAATAAAAAAGCCTCACCCACTGAGACAAAGGCCCGGAGACGTAGGCGAGATTGCCGAACTCCGTTATCACATTGGTGTTATGGTTTGCTACTATTTATTGCTTCATTTCAGTTATGTACATGTTTATATGGTTGTGATATATTCTCATATCTTCTTTCTCTTTCATTAAGCTTCCTAATTGGTTAATCAACACATGCTTAATAACTCAACCATAGTTGTGTAAAAGATCTTTTCAGATCAGATCAAAATCCTCTTGTAGTCCATATTTGTATGTGATTAATACGACCAGAGAAGAAGGACTGCGATCCTTTCTTTTTCTCGTTCTTGGTTGCCAATGTTCCACACATAACCTACCTCCATCACAACCATAGTGACGTATAGGAAAAGGAAATCGTATTTTCTCCTCACATACAAAGATGTTCTGCAAGAGGATTTCAACTCAGGCATCCCTAGTAGTCAAATTTCTCGCCTACAAACTAAAAATAGAAAAGGAAGCTAAAAATGACACTGAAACCCACCCATCAATGGGGAATGACAGAAGGCTAGTTCCAATCGCGGTTTCATAATCCCAAGCGTGCAAAATATAGATTTTAACCTTGTACAATATCTATTGCAAACAGATATTCAGTAAAAGAACAGAAAAGATACAATGACAAATACAAACATTACATAGAGATTTTTCCCTTGGAAACCCAAACTAGGAAAACCAGCATATTCTATATTCATTCATGTATGATACATTGTTTACAATACAATATACATATAGGAGCCAACGACATCCAAAACCCTAACCCAATGATCTGGATTAGTCCACAACCCTAATTCCTTAAGTGGAAATAGAAAACCATCGACAAAAACCATGTGCCGAAAAACCACCTAAATATGTGACATGTTTCTCGAGTCACGTGACATGTTTTCTGAGGTAGAAATTTTTTTCTTGGGGGCACTTTCCTTGAACCCCCGTGCAGGGGGAATTCACCCCCTAAGGAGGGGCCTAGCAACAAAGAATATAACACATATGCGATATTGCCGAATTCCGTTATCACATTGGTGTTATGGTTTGTTGTTATTTATTGCTTCATTTCAGTTATGTACATGTTTATATGGTTGTGATATATTCTCATATCTTCTTCCTCTTTCATTAATCTTCCTAATTGGTTAATCAACACATTCTTAATAACTTAACCATAGTCGTGTAAAATAGCTTTTCGGATCAGATCAAAATCCTCTTGCAGTCCATCTTTGTATGTGATTACTACGACCAGAGAAGCAGGACTATAATCCTTTCTTTGTCTCGTTCCTGATTGCCAATGTTCCACACAGAACCTACCTCCATCAAAACCACAGTGACGTATAGGAAAAGGAAATTGTATTTTCTCCTCACATGCAAAGATGTTCTGCAAGAGGATTTTGACTCAGGCATCCCCAGTAGTCAAATTTATCACCTGCAAACTACAAATAGAAAAGGAAGCTAAACACGACATCGAAACCCACCCATCAATGGGGATTGACAGAAGGCCAGTTCCAATCGCGGTTGCAAAATCCCAAGCGTGCAAACTGCAACAAGACCAATAGGCAAACAAGAACAACAACAACAGGAAAACAAGAAATCGGTGAACAAGCAAGGAGCAAGTATGAACCAACGAACCAATAATGTCGTTGAAGAACAATATTGCCCATATTCACTGTAGAGAACATTGCATATAAAAATAAAAAAAATGGAGGAAAATGTATTGTAATAAGCCTATTAGGTAAACATTTAAGTATGTCAGGACTGCTCTATAAACATTTAATAAATAATGCAGTGTGGCAAGTCTATTACGTACAAAAAAACATTTATTATATTATTTTATAACAATAAAATAAATTTAGTAACAATAGTTTGAACAATAAAGCGTATGCAAAAAAAAAAAATTATTCAAAGGACAAACTAATATGAAGTCAACTAATAAAATAAAATAAATAAAAAAACTGACTCTTTATATTCAAAACTTTGGATATCCAAACATTTCAAGTAAAAAGTAAAAATTTAGAAAGACCGTATATGATAAAAAACTTTGGATATGCTAACATATAAAACATTGGGAATATCAAAGCTGACAGTAAGACCTCCAATCTGTTATCTAATCAGATCATGACATATATGATATTTTTTATTATATAAAAATCAATGTTTTTAGTACCCTCATTCAACAATAGATATTATGCAAATACTTTTAGTCAAAGGACAAACTAATATGAAGTCAATGAATTATCGATCACTATAGTCCGTCTATGCCTTCGACAGGGACTAAAAAGTGTCCTCTCGTTAACTATGAATGTGCTTCTTGTTAATTATTAATGAAGAGGGTACAAGGTGGAAAAATAGATGTTAGGTCAAAGTAATGAAGAGCCCGAGTGGAAAAGGTAGCATCAGGTTCATTGAATACATAGCTCCCTTTGTTGTATTTTAGGATATCATGATTGTATTTTAAGATATCATTATTGTATAGGAAGTGTATGCATATTTTGAGGTGGTTCTTCGGGTGGATTCTCAACTGAGAAACTACAATTAATTTTTTATATGTGTTCTGATATTGTTGATCATGTTCTCAATAGCAGGTTGGATGCACTTTTATTCTCTTTAGGAGTGTATCCACTGGCACTACCCTTACACATTATTTTTGTCATCCCTTTGACTGTTAATGATGTAAACCTATCTGTTGCCTTCAGAGGGGACAATGGCCTAAGTTCCTGAAGAGAGAAGGGAGAAGAACTTTTCCTGAGAAAAGAAGTTGCATTTCCCTTTCTAAAAACCCTATAAAAATAGAAGTTCGCAGGTTTCTATATAGGCAGGGTGCGAGAATGCCTAATTCTCGTAGGTTGCACCATAGCTAGGTTGCGAGAGGTTTGCAGGTTTCTCTATAGGCAGGGTGTGAGAATGCCTACATGTGGGAAAAACAAGCATTTTCTTGAATCTTCTAGAAGGAGAAACTTCCATGGTGAGGTGGCATCTGAATGGTGTGGATCTTACTCGCTTTCATTATTTAGTGGAATCATCCTAAGCTCCTCACCTTATCCTCTTCAACTTATAAAAGGAGAGGAGCTCTCATGGAGAAAGTTAGCTTTGGAGCTTAGCTTGGAGATTTTCAGATTGTCTAAGTTGAATTTGGCTTGGAATTATTAGCTTGGTTAGAGTGGTTTTGAGTTTTGCCTTTGTCAAGATAGATTGTGAATACTATCAGATTTGTGCTCTCAGAATTATTGGAGTGAAAGTGTGTGGGGAATAAAGGACAGTTGGAAGGGACCTTACGACATCAAGGCCATGGTTGTAATATCTCTTTCACATTTAATATGATACATTAATATGATTATTTCCTATAAAGCTTGTTGTGTTTTATTGTATGATTCCTTGATCACATACATAGGTTTATATTGAGTTTATGTTGTTACTATCACTTTGATTGGTTGCATTCTTTTGAAGGATCATCATTGTATGAGCATTGGAATGGAGCTAGGATGGTGATGGCGAGAGGAAATGGCATTTAAACAGTATGTCACCTATCCCTCTTTAGTTAGTAAATTCAATATCTAAAACTTAAGGAAAGCATCATGTTCTGGTGTGTTTTGTTCTAGATCTAGGTGGATCTAGGGAGATCAGTTAGTGTCCACACCTACCGATTAGTCTGATAACAAAATTGGCGACTCTACTAGGGAACAAATTGTTTCCTAGTTAGTCTAGTTTCTCTTTATTTGATTTCTTGTTTCCTGGTCTCTGAGTCTATGGGAGATCCATCTAGACTCTCTGGATCTGAAAGTTCACTCAAATTTAGTCCTTTTTCAAATTTTTGCTTGTTTACAGGCATTCTCGCACTGTACCCTTTAGTGGCCTGTGAGAAACACCTAAGTTCGCACCCTGGTGTTAAGTCCAGTGCGAACCCCTCGCATTCAACCTTTGATCAGCCTGTGAGAATCTTTGATTCTCGCACTATAATACACTACCAACCTGCGAACTTGTTTGTAAAAAATTTTGGATTAGGTCTTGTCATCTTTTGATGACCCAGTTTTTCATTGATCAGCTGGATTGAGCTTTTGGAGCCTATATTGATCTGCTTACAGTCTGCTTGACATCCTTTGAGTTGCTTTTAGCCACTTTTGCTTTGTTTGGTTTTGAAGGATTAGTCTCTTGCTTTG
>JZKD02S2164842.1:1023855-1037832 GCA_000966675.3 Picea glauca
AGGATCCCTTCCATAATAGGATCCATTGTATGGTGTTGCCCTACCTCAAGGGTTTGATATAATAAAGTGGTGTTTTTCTTCTATATTTCTCTTTGGATCTATTGTGTATTCAGTAATTGTGTTGATTATATCTTCAGTATTGGTCAGGTTCTTAACAATATTTGTAATATTATTCTTCATGATGGCTTCTTCTTGTATTCCCCAATAATTTAGCATAGATTTGGCATCGTTATGCCATCCCCGCTTGAGCCGTCAGTGGTTTTGGCTAAAGTTTGAAACAATTATGGGGAGCCTTTTGTCATCCATGTTGTTTATCTTTTTCTTGTACGTTAGGTATCTAATCATAGCAATCCTCTCAATGGTTGTAAGACTTGCTTCTATGAGGAGGATAAGAGAGGGTGTATTTCCCTTAGTTTCGATATTATAAGTTATAAAATTGTTTTGGATCTGTTTTATCTTTCTCCAGGATTCTCTAGATATACTGCAACCCCAAACTTCACATCCATATAAGATAAATGGAGTGACGAGAGTGTGAAAGAGAAGTTTTTTTTATCCCAAATCCAAAGGTATGTTGATTTACAATTTTTTTGAGTCCATAATAAGATTTACATCCTCCATTTATCCTTTTTTCAACGTTATAGTTCCAATTGAGCTTGTGGTGGATATCGATTCCAAGATACTTGTATGAAGGAACTTCCTCCAAGCTATTGGTTACATAAACAAAAGTATTGTAGGTGATCCTTTTGGATTTAATTATCATAACCTTTGTTTTGTCAGTGTTCACAGTCATGCTCGTGCTATAGTAGAAGTCTTTGAGGGTTATTAGTTGCTTACCTAGGTCACAGATACTCTTCACCATAAAAGAAATATCATCAACATAAAGAAGGAGGATGATGACTATACTAGTGAGAGTCAGGCAAACACAACCTGCGTCCTCCAAACAATCTTCTAACTTATCAATATAGATGTTGAAAAGGGTAGGCGATAGGGGACAACCTTGCTTGACTTCTATATTATAGTTAATTTCTGCCGAACAACATCAATATTCCTAAACCTGACAATAACTTTCTTATATAGCCTTACTGCAACAAGTGTTAACTCAAAATGGACTTTAAGCTCTTCTAACCTATGTCATAGGTTAGTCCTGGGAACAATGTCAAAAGATTTTCTAAAACCAATGAAACAACAAAGGAGATTGGTTTTATCATTATGACACTCCTCTGTAATGATCCTAAATGTAACAAGGTGGTCCACAATGGAATGGTATCCTTTAAACCCATCTTGGCCTCTATCTTTTTTTCCATGGATTTCTAGCCATGTGTTGATCTTCTTTTCAAAAATACTTCCATATAGTTTAGCTAAAATTGGGCTAATCATACTCGTCCTATAATTAGAGGGATTTATTTTATCCCCACTTTTAAAAATAGTTACAATGAGGATTTGAGTCCAAAGTTCTGGGAATCCTTGCTAGATAGCTAAATTGAAGAGCTTATGTATGTGAGGGATGAAAATAGGTCCTCAAATTTGTAAAATTTCATCTTGGTAACCTTCGATGTCCTTAGTTTTTCCTTTTGATAGCCACTTAACCCCAAACTTAATGTCTTTTATAGAAAACACTTCATCATTTGTAGAGTTGTTTGACATGTTGTTCATGATGTTGGGGGATTCATACAAAATTTGAAGGTAGAAATTACGGTACTTCAAGGGAATCTTATTATTTTCTTTAGTTTTACGAATTAGAATTTGCCTCCATAATTTCTTAGGATCTATCTTAAATAGGTGCAAAAACTTCTCTTGATTTATATGTATATAGTCTTTTTTTTCGTTTAATTAAGGTTTTGTATCTATTCATCATATCTGATTTTAAAGGTGCATTGGAAAGATCACTAATGGAGTTTCTAGCAATTTTGCATTCATTATCATACCAAGGGTTAGTTGTACTATTTTTGTTTTTATGTAGCACCTTAATGGAGAAATTGTTAGTTGAAGTAGAAAAGGTTGATGTAAAATTCTGATAGTCATGTTCAATATTGTTCTGATATGATATTAGTTTTAAAGGATTGCTTAAGTATTTTAAGAAGAGATCGGCATTTTTTTGTCAAAAAAAGAGTGCCTTTGGATTTCAGAGTGATCCTCGACAAAGATTTTGTGCATGGAAAAGTTAAGAGTTAGGGTTAGAGGTATATGATCAGCGTCAGGTTCGTGGTCATCTAAAAGATCAAAGTTTAATATTTGGTTGTATATGGTGATATCTAATATTACATAATCAACAACACTGCTACTCAACCCATGGATACAAGTCATGATTTTAGAATTAGGCCACTTCTTTAGACCATTGCAAATTATTAAATCTTGAGAACTACAGAGCTTGATTAACTCAGTACCAAACAAATTCTCAGTGCTCCTTGTTGGTTATTATTCTTATCCAAGTTTATATATTTAACTTGATTGACCCAGGGTTCATGTCTACTAGGGTTCCAACAAAAAATCTAAAACTATCGGCCCTCCTGGTAAACTAGGAGGCAACGCAATGCACAGAGTGCACTACGCAATCTTAGCCAAGATAGTCTTAATGGGTGACTGCAATACTCAAGTGTTTTCAGTCCAAGATTGAGTTGAGATTTGAGAGGTGTGCGCTGAGAGTTATACTTAACTTATTAAAGAAATAAAATTTCATTCCCGATTATGCATGGAATATAATCAGCTCATTCATTTAGCACATCAACAACTACTTAAAACAGTAAGGAAACACATGCATCCAATCACATAACACAGGTTTTACCGTGGTTCACCCCCTCCTAGAATACATCCACAAAGATATGGCTTTGAGCTCTTTTATTATAGTAGTTCCAAAAACTACAGCGATGCGTGCTTTACAACTCTTCCCAGTCGGGTCGGGATCTTATTCTGAGGCAGACTAGATTTCACCAGGCTCCTCAGCCTATGATCTAACCCTCAATATCTATCCTTCTTACTCCTCCTCATCTCAATAACTTACAAAATTAGGTCGTATAGAAAAATATTACAACTAGTTATCAAAACAGGACTCCTCCTATAGACTCTCTATATCTTCCCTCTGGCTCTCATCTCTCGTTCTCCCCCTCTATGAGACCTAGGTATCTATATTTATACATTCCTCGCTCATCAACCATTACACTGTATTACAAAAACCCTAACCCTAACGTCATTATCTCTTCCATGCATGTGTATGTGTTGCTCTTCCTTCCAACTGTCACTTTCCTCGTGCATGCCTTCCTTCCAAAAATAGCCTTTCTTTTCACTTTGGCCTACTTCCAACAGGCCCCCAACACTGACATGTGGCTCGTCCTGAGCCACCTAACCTTTGTGCATGTTATCGATATCTCTAGAGATCACTTGGAAATTCTCCATGAGCTCTGTTGCTTGTGTTTGAGCCTGCACGGTCTTCTCCTTGAGTGCGTCCAATGCCTGCACTGCAATCTCGTCGTTGATCAACCTTGCACACTCTGCCTAGGTCTGTGCCATATATGTCTTGGCTTCCTCTGGCTATGCAATGAATTCTGATGTTCGCTCCTGGAGTGGTTCCATTTGAGCTTGGCACCCCTTTTTCTACGTCTGCGCAGTGGTGAGTTCTACCTGTAGTTTCTTCATGTCTTGTACCCCTTTGATGCGCTCTGTGATTGACAATGTCTTTTGCTTCTTCTTTAGGTCTTGGATAGCTGTGCTTATCCTTTCTTCCTTCTGGTCCCACTAATAGACCTGCTAATCCTCTTCCAACTTCATGCAAAGATATGCTACTTTGTCGAACCAGTCCCCCACTACGTGGACCTGTAGTTCTATCTCCTTTAGCTACTCTGCTATGTTTCCTCCTGCTTCATTTTCTCCCTTAACTCTAATGGAGTGGTAGATATGAGCTGCTCGCGGAGATTCTCGATATTCTATTGGTATTGATCTATTGTCTGCACAATCTGATCAATCTTTTCTGTCGCTGTGAGTTCGACCATCTGTGTGGTCTTTGGGATATTTTTTAGGCTATGACCACTTTTTTCTCCAATCCCTTCATGTGTTCCCTCTCCTCTTTGTTCTCGAGCTTGGCCTGCTCAAATATCAATTCCATCTCATCCTGTTTATCTTTTACCTGCTACAGTTCGACGATGTTTGTGCATGCACGAGACTGTACCTCTTGTGTAACGCTGGCTTGTAGTTTTTATAGGGCCTTGGTGGGTATCCGCAACAATACCAACTACAACTATGCCAAATCCTTTAGGGGTGTCTGCCCCACAATCTCATCCATGCGCAACATGATGGGTGTAACATGAAATGTTTCACTCGACTCTGGTATTGTTTAGACTGTAGCTCGATCGCTTGCTTCATCTTCTCCTCCTATTTGTGATGTTGATGGTTCTGTTTCTATGATGTTGTCGGCTACTTGTGCTTCCCCGATCTTCCTGAGGAGATATCGCATGTCTGCCAACTCTTCTTCAATTCTATCCCTTTGGCACATAGCATTCTCAAAATACTCGGATGTGCGATCCTGGACCAATTGGGCGATCATTTCTGCATCATCCTCTGTGATCGTGTATTCTGGAGGTGTTCTAAGTGCCTTCATATACTTGCATGCACCCCCCATATGAGTAGTTGGCCACTTAGTCAGTCTTGTTTCTTGCGGAGTAGGACTTGGTGTAGTCCCATGCACTTCCTCGATTTGTTTTTGCTATACTTGGGCCGCCTAAGTGTTGTTCTTATTCCCCGTGTGGACTCTTGTCTTTAATGTCCCCCCTTTATTCTTCTTTGGTTTTGTCTGGCCGGTCCTTGGTTTCTTGGGCATTATGAATTCCTGTTGTTGTGCATGTTCTTTCCCTACCTCCTCAACATGTGTAGGTTCCTACCCTGCCTCCTCCTCTACCCCTGCAGGTATGTATTGAGTGAGGACTGGAATCTTCTATTCGTCCTCCCAATATTTGATGATCATTTCTATGTCTCCCTCCGTGATGAAATAACACATTTGTAGCCATTGTTTGTTGGGGTCCTTCCGCACCTGGATCCACATCGCATGCCAAGTGGCCTTGAAGTTAGCTATGCCCTGATAGTATGCAACGACCTGTGGTTTTATCCTCCACTTGTTGGCGATGGTCTCTTATAGATTGTGAAGATATCCTTTGAATATAGTTGCATTCATCTTTATGTTCCTGGCGTTCGAAGCGGGGCCAAGTGATAAGTATCTCGCTCCATTATTGGGTTTGGGTCTGGTGGTGAAGAATACATAGTTTGATTCCTTCCATCCCATAATGGCTATCATCATGATCAGCCATGAATAATGAAATTTTGTCCCCAGATCCTGTGCATCCTTGTAGTCATCTAGAAACAGATTCAAAAGGTAAGGGGTCCAGTTGATCGTGGTTCCCTTGGCACACTGTGCTGCAGCTACGACAACCCCGGCCAGGACTTCCTCCTTGCGACATTTTCTGAGCATCTTGTAGGCCATGATTTTTGCGACCATTTTTTTCGCGATGTCATTGATCCATTTGATAATGATTACATGTGTTCCCCTTTCAATGTCGTATTTATTTTTCATCTCCTCAACAAGGGATTTCTCCTTTGTTTTGTCCTCGAGAAATTGTGCATGATCCATACCCCGTGATGGAAGCCCTGTGATGTGCACAATGAGCTCTACGTCTATTGTGACGAGCTTGTCCAGCCACAAATCTTTGTCGTGTGACTGCCATCAATTTCTTGATGCAACTGCTTGCATACTGTCCTCTACCAAAGTGTGGTAGTTCAAATAGGCCTAAAATTCCACTTTTTTCCAGTCCTGCTACCCACTAGAGTGGTTGATGAATCGGTTCCCTAAATGGATTTACACCCACTATTTGTAGGTAGAATTTCTTTGCGAACTTTGGGAACTTGTCTGTGTCAGTTACATCATGGTACGAGTATTCTAACTTCTCGACATAACCTAACAAGTCTTCTTTCACCCATACCCCTTCTAGTATATGCGACAAAACAATTGTTGCGGTGGGTTGTCTACACGGTGACCTAGGTAGCTATTGCTTGTCCTTTTGTTGTGGTGGCTAACTCGAGGTTCTAGCCTCCATTGGTCATTCTTTGACATACTGATCTAGTTGGCTCGTGACATATTCCACTACTCCCTCCTGTGGGTGTTCCGACATGGTTTTCTATGAATCATCTGGCTCGGTCACTCCTTCCTGATTTGGAGCCATCCCATTAACTCTTATATCTTCTTCAAAGTTTTATGGTTGCACTTGACTACCTGTGTCCTCATTTTGTTGGCCTTGCCCCTCTTCTGGCCTATCGATGTCCATTCCCATAGGTTTTGTTTATTTGTTTTCTTCTTCCACGACTGTCGAGATACCTGGTGTTGTATCTGGTGATATGATTTCATCCACATTGATGACTTCTGGCGGCTGTTGTTCACTTTCCTATGATTTTGTTTGTGCTCTGGTCCTAACTCTAGATTTTATGGTAGTCTGGCTTGGTTCTTCTTGTTTGGGTGGTGCCATGGTGGTAAAATCTAGTCATTCAATGAGCTCAGTAGCCTCTGCAACCTCTTTAAACTTTTCTCTGTGCTTTGTATGTGCTATTGCTCTTTGTCTCTTCCAATTCCGCAATGAGATTTTTGTTCCCGCGTCCTTTCTTTTTATGGGCATCGTGTGAAGCTTGTCAAATACATTACCTTTATGATGGATTCAATGAACCTCTGGTTCCTTTGTACTTTCCATTACTCTCCCTCGCTGTCTCCAGTTGGCGGGATTAATGTGGCATCCCGTCAGTCATCTCCGACATTCAATTCTGCTAGCCTCCTTCACTTAACACTTATTTTTTTGTCTTTGCCTTTCCCTCTTATTTTTGTGTTGAACTGAACATTGGCCTTTTCTTCGTTGGGCTCATATTCCAAGTGTGTGTGCTCCTCCTTTCAATGCATTGTACCTCTGTTGTTACCATTTGATACCCTACTCTTTTTTTTACTGTACGGTGGCTTTCAAGTTGTGGGTGGTCGATTGTCCTTGTACAACTTCAGTCGACTCCCATTGATCATTCCTCTATGGTCTATGCCTCCTAAGTCTCTCAACTATACATCTCCCCCATTTGTAACAGTTTTTACTTCGTACGATCCTAACCAATGCATTCTGAGTTTTCCTAGATGTTGACTGGATTTGTTGTCATTCATCAACACTAAGTCTCCTTCCTTGAAAATTTTCTTCTTGATGTGTCTTTCATGCCACACATTGTCCCTCACCTTATAAACTTGTTGGTTCAACTTTTCTAGGATCTGATCTTCCTCCATGATCATCAACTGATTCAGTCTCTCCTGTACTGCGCCTCATTCTGTCATGTGTGTAATCGTTGCTATGCACAGACTAGGTACCAAAAATTCTAATGGGACCACTGCTTCTTGTCCATATACCAATCTGAATGGCATATGTTCTATCAACTTCTTGCATGTGGTCCTGTATTCCCACAATACTGCTAGTATTTTGAGGTCCCAATCATCCCTGTTGACATTACAGATTTTTGTCATTTCATCTTCCAAGATTTTGTTAAATGCTTCTACTGTTCTGTTTTCTTGCGGATGATATGGTGTTCTCTTCTGATGGTGGACTTCAAATTCCTTAGTCATAGCCTTGATGGTATTGTTAATGAAGTGAATACCTTGGCCGCTCATCAAAATTCTTGGGCAACCAAATCTAGTGATTACTTGTTCAAATAGAAAGTGTGTTGTTGTTTATGCATTGCAATCTTTGATTGGTGCTGCTTCCTCCCATCTTTTCAGGTATTATGTCACAGTGATAATGTACCTTGCTTATGTCCTCTTAGTTGGTAGGTTAATTGGTCCCACAAAATATATTGCCCATTTGTGAAATACCTACAACGTTACCTGTGGTCGTAATGATATTTCGTCCCTTCTATTGGGTTTTCCAACCCTCTGACAGACATCACATATCTGACAATACTCTTTCGAGTCTCTGTGAATGGTCAAATACCATAGTCCTGCACACAATACCTTTTGTGTGATAACTCTTCTTGTGTAATTTCCTCCTGCTATCCCCTCATGGGCTTCTGCTAAAACCCTTGGTCTTTCGTGTTCAAGCACATATCGTCGCAAGATGCTATCTATGCCAATTTTGTATAAGTGTCTTGCGATCAGTTGATAGTTTGCATCTCAGACTACCATGTTTTTCTTTTGCGCAGTGTTGTATTTTTGTGTCGCAATAGCTATACTCAAGTATTGGATGATATCTGAAAAGTATTCATCGACGATTTGGACTGAAAATAATTCTGCGTCTGGAAAGTTGTCCTCTAAATTTGTAGGTTCCTCTTTGTTCATGACCCTTGATAGGTGGTCAAGTCCTACATTTAAATTCCATGGCATGACTATTACTTCAAAATCAAACTCTTGAAATAGGAGTAACCTGTTGGACAACTAACAGGGGGGGTGAATCAGTTGTTACCGTGCTTAAACAATTATGCTTATTTTAACTCTTTAAAAACGCTCAATGATAATCACAATAATTTAGGGAAATAAGTAATAGCACATTCAACATCAGTCACACATATGAGATACACAGAGATGGATATTTCTTGAGGAAACCCATAAAGGGTAAAAACCTCTTCTTCTTTATATGATAATTAATCTTTACATTCTTTACATTATCATACATATGAGCACCAACTCATAATGAGGTTGCAACCTCTATTTTGCAAGCTGCTACTTGCTGAGAGCACCAACTCTCTGATTTCTCTAGCACCAACTGGAAGGAATCACTAACTCCCTAGTTTCTCTAGCACCAACTAGAAGGAAGCACCAACTCCCTGGTTTCTCTAGCACCAACTAGAAGGAAGCTACAACTCCCTGTGTTCAAGCACTCACTTGAACCTCTGAGGATACCAGTCCTCCCTTCCACCTCCCTACCACCCTGATTTATGAATATAAATTACTAAAACTTGTTACAGTGATATGGTGTTCAACAACAACTTACCAGTCTCATCACTGTTCTGCAATATTTCGCTGCTCTGTCTTCCTCCCTGTCTTCCTGCATGCATCCATTGCACTTTTCTGTTCTTATGCCTCTTGTGTTTTCTGCACCATTTCCATTCATTACACCTTTTGTCTTCTGTCCATTTCAGCTGCTACACTCCACCTCCTTATTCACATATGCATCACTCCCAACAACAACAAAAAAACCAATCTCTTCTATTCTCCACATTCTTACACTCCCTGTGCACCTTGTGCATACTCTGTATGCAATGGTTCTACTTGCTTTGTATGTCGAGTGCTCTACCTCTTCCTCATGGCAACTCTTAACCTTCTCTGTTTTTTAAGCCCATCTTTCCATCATCACTGGGTGTCATCATCAAATTCCTTCACATCACAGGCAGTTGAGATTCTTCATCTTTTGTTGTCGTCGACCTCAACCTCTCTGTTGCAGTTTAATGGCTCCAACGCTCTTCCAGTTGTCAATAGCCCCCACAAACCGTCTTTTCTCCTACTGGAATATTCCTTGTGACCCTTCAGTTCCTCTGGAAATCACACAGACGTCTCTTCGAGTCTTCTGGCAGAAACCATCAGTGTTTTCTAGCAGTTACACTGAGAAGTGCTACATTAGCCCTTCGATCTTCTTCAGTTTCATCTGCACCATTGGATTAACTTCTCTAATTATTGCGTTCATTTCGGCACTCTGCTCTTCGGAATTTCGGGATCACCGTGGTGGAGGCTTTTAGTACTCTCCATTTCCCAAACCCCGAAACTCCAAAAAGGAGCTTGTCTTCACTAACTCCTTCCCCCATCTTTCACCGATGTGACCAACAACTGTGACCTCAGCCTTAGTCAAAATTGCATTTCGCAATTTCGCGTTTCGACATTTCGGCATTTTGACACTCTTGGTGGTGAAGTGTTTCAACACTTCAACTTCCAGTATCCGGAACTCTGAAATGGAGTCAGATCAACGGTTTGGTACTCCAACGTTTTTCATTTCGATGAATCAGCATTTCGGTATTCCTGTGGTGAAAGACCTTAACATTTCCAACTCCCAGTACCCGAACCTCCGGTATGTAGTCTGTGACATTTTGCAACTTCGGGTTTCGCAATTTTGGGACTTTTGTGATGAAGAGTCTTCACTCTAGATTCCTCCTACTCCCGGTATCCGAAACTCCGGTATGTAATATGTGACATTTCACGACTTTGGGTTTCGCAATTTCGGGACTTCTGTGATGAAGAGTCTTCACTCTTGACTCCTCCTAATCCCGGTATCTGAAACTCCAGTATGGAGTCTTTATAATTTCACAACTTTGAGACTCCTTATGATGAGAGTATTTGTCATTTCCATCTCTCGGTATCTGAAATCCTGGTATCTAGTACTCCAAGTGATGCGCCTGTTTTGGGTTTTCGCATTTCAACACTTTGGGACTCCTGATGATGTGAGTCTCTAACATCTCCATCTCCTGGTAACTGAAATCCCGGTATCCAACACTCCAAGCGATGCGCTTGTTTTGGGTTTTCACATTTTAGTACTTAGGACTCCTGATGATGTGAGTCCATGACATCTCCATCTCCAGGTAATCGAAACTCTGGTAGCTGAAACTTCGAGCGATGCGCCTGTTTCACGATTTTGGGGTTTCGCATTTCGCCACTTCGGGACTCCTGTGTTGGAGAGTATTGACTCTTGACTTCTCCATCTCCCGGTAATCGAAACTCCGAAATGGAGTCTTTGTTGACGTGCTTTTTTGGGGTTTCGCATTTCACCTTGCTCGTTAAAGAGCGTGTAGGTTCTCCTGGATCCAACGCCGATCGGACCTCGGGCTCAGATCTGACGTTCATAGGGAATTCTCAATGCGATCCATCACTGCATACTCTGATCTTTTTGAGCTTTCCTTGCAGTGTCTTCCCAAAAGACTTCTTATGCCCTCCTGTCACATCCTTCCTGTACTCAAGCCATCATCGTTGTTGTACTTGCCATCAATGACAAGCATACACTTCTAGTGCTCGCCTGACACATCCTTCATGTACTCAAGCCCTCATCGTTGTTGTACTTTCCATCAATGAAAAGCATACACTGCCTGTAAAACATTCCAACAATCTCCCCCTTTGGCATTGATGGCAACAAAGGCACCCGGACCTGTTCTTTTCTCCCCCTTTGACATCAATGTCAAAGAAAACACGCTCCCCCTGAGTTGTTGCAGTATTTTTAGGAGGTATCAAATATGCAATCAATATAAGACTGCCCCTAACGGGATGGACTCTCTTAGGTGTGAGATAGGATGACACCCAGCTTCTGTCGGAGATATTCAAAAGGTGTCTTAGCTAGGGGTTTAGTAAAGATGTCTGCAATTTGTTCTATGGTTGGAATGTACTGGACTTGAACAACCTAATTAGTGACTTGCTCTCTCAGAAAATGGTATTTTATGGGAATATGCTTGGTCTTGGAGTGGAATACATGATTCTTAGACACACTGATGGCACTAATGTTATCACAATGAATTGGGATCGGTGCAACGTATTTTAACTCCAAATCTGCAAGTGTCTGAATCATCCATACTACCTAAGTGCAACAGGTAGCAGCAACAATATACTCTGCCTCTGTGGTTGATAAAGAAATGGAACCTTGTTTTTTACTAAGCCATGCTACTAATGAGTCACCCAGGAAGAATGCTCCTCCACTGGTGCTTCTTCTCTCATCAACACAATTTTCCCAATCTGCATTTGAATAAGTAGTTAACTGAAAATTCTGATTTATGGGATACCACAGACCATAAGTCATTGTTTCTTTCAAGTACCTAAATATTCTTTTGACAGCTTGCAAATGACTCTGTTTAGGTGCAGACTGAAATCTTCTTACCATTCCTGCAACATGCATTATGTCTGGATGAGATGTTGTGATGTACAACAGGCTGCCTATCATTGATCTATATGAACTTTGATCAACATCAGGTGAGTCATCATCCTTGCTTAATTTGCATCCAGTAACCATAGGTGTACCCACAGTTTTGGAGTCTTCCATTTGAAATCTTTTTAGCATTTCTCTTAGATATTTTTCTTGAGAAATGAACATCCCTTCAGACCTTTGAGTAATTTGCAGACCAAGAAAAAATGATAGTTCTCCTATCATGGACATTTCAAACTCAAATTCCATGGTAGAAGCAAACCATTGTACCAATGGATCCTTATTACATCCGAAGATGATGTCATCTACATAGACCAATACGATGAGAAAATTATTATCCTCTGTTTTAATATATAGATTGTTGTCAGTTGTTCCTGTCTTGAACCCTTTGTCTTTGAGATATGTATCAAGTCTGTGATACCATGCTCGAGGGGCTTGTTTTAACCCATATAAATCTTTCTTCAGCTTACATACTAAGTCAAGGTTATCAGATAGTTTCAAACCCTCTGGTTGTTCCATATAGACTTCGTCACTTAAATATCCATTTAGAAAAGCTGACTTGACATCCATTTGATAGACTTTAAACCTTTTATGACAAGCATAGGAAAGAAACATTCTGATAGCTTCTAATCTTTCTACAGCTGCAAATGTTTCATCAAAATCCAGTCCTTCTATCTGAGCATATCCTTTATAGACTAATCTTGCTTTGTTCCAGACAACTTGTCCTTGCTCATTCAACTTATTCTTAAAGATCCATTTGGAGCCAATGACATTTTTATTTTCAGGTCTATGAACCATCTCCCACGTATTGTTTTTCTCAATCTGATCAAGTTCATCATTCATTTCTTTAACCCAGTGGTCATATTTGCTTGCTTCATTAAAATTATTGGGTTTCATCATGGATATGAAGGCTATATGAGATTGTTCGGTGTTTTTTATTATCTTTCTCCTGGTTTGTACACCTTTGTCTTTTTCTCCAATTATCTGACTTGAAGGATGATTCTTTTGAATGATTCTGGAGGAGGAATTTGAAGTTGATTGTTGATTTAAGTCTGACTGAGTGTTTGAGTCTTCATTTGATTCAGAGTCTTCATTTTCTGAATCTTGGACCTGTTCATCTTCAGCTTTAGCTGTGTCTTCTGTAGAAGACTCATTACTATACTTTTCTCTTGCTGGGATTGATTCATCAACTTTTACATCAATACAGTCAACCATTTTATGCAGCCTCTTATTATAGCATCTATATCCTTTACTATTTTTAGCATACTCTAAGAAGATACCTTCATCATCCCTGTCATCATATTTGCCGAGGTTCTCGTCATTATTCTTTATGTAGCATTTACTCCCAATGAATTTGAAGTGTTTAATTGAAGCAGGTCTCCCAAACAACAGTTCATAAGGTGTCTTGTCGCTTTGTGGTCTAAGGTGAGCTTTGTTAAGAACATGGACTGCTATGTGTATTGCTTCTACCCAGTTGGTTTGGCCAATGTTCTTCTCATTCATCATTGACCTGGCCATTTCCTGTACTGTTATGTTTTGCCTCTCAACAACTCCATTTTCTTGTGGAGTTCTTGGGATTGTTGATTCTCTCTTGATCCCATGCTCATCACAGAATTCCTTGAAGTCTCTTGACATAAAATCTCCTCCCCAGTCTAATCTTACTGCCTTTAACCTCTTGCTTGTTTGAGTCTCAGTTAAAGCCTTAAATATTTTAAACTTCTCAAATGCTCCAGCCTTTTCCTTGAGAAAGGCAACCCAAGTAAGTCTGGAGTAATCATCAATAATCAACATGAAGTAGTTTTCTTTCCATGTGCCTTCCTATCTTGATGGTCCACATAAATCCATATGAACTAGTTGAAGTGGTTTCTCTTTTGAAGTAAATCTCTTGGACTTAAACTGTGTCCTGTTTTGCTTCCCTACTTGACAGGGTTTACACATTGAATCTTGGGGCTTTGATATTCTCAGAAAATCTTTTACTGCCTTGAGTTTTTTGAGTTTGATTAAGTGGTCAAAGTTTAGATGTCCAAGTCTCCTATGCCATAACTAGCTTTCATCATGTCTTCTTAGATGACATTCTTCTCTATTTTCTTTCAGCACA
>JZKD02S2164842.1:1038495-1049760 GCA_000966675.3 Picea glauca
GATTCTTAGTCTGTCAATCTCTTCCAGTGCACTGATCAATTCTCCTTCCATGTCAACCACAACTTCTTCTTCATTAACATCACTCCCTATGTTGTTATTATCATAATCCTCTTTGTCCATAAGTATGAATTCATTTAGTTTATCTTCAATAGATGAGTCATTGTCTTCATCATCTGAAGGATCATCATCATTGTTTACGCAAAGACTTTTCTTCTTAAATTTATTCTCTTTAAATAAATTTATGTGTTTGTGCTTCTCCTCATCATCACATGTCTGATCCTTTCCTTTGTGGGGACATTTATTTGCAAAATGACCTATCCTACCACAGTTGAAACATTTGAAAGGCAGTTTACCTTTGTATTTGCCTGATCCCTTCTTCAGTCTCGTCACAAAATTTTCTTCAATTTCATCGGTCTTAGAATCCTCATTCTTCTCTACCTTAAATGATGCTTCTCTGAAGGTGGGTTTATCTTTAACTATTCTCATTTCATATGCAATCAATGTACCTAGAAGTTGATCAAACTCCAAGGTTTTTAGATCATTTAGTTCTTCTATAGCAGAGACCTTCGGATTGAACCTATCTGGGAGAGATCTCAAGATTTTCTGAACTAAAGGAGGTTCCTCAATTGTTTCACCAAGTGCTTTCATTGCATTTACCATTTCTTCTATTCTCATAAAGTATTTTCCAACAGTTTCATATTCTTTCATCTTCATTTGTTCAAACTGCACTCTGTAGGTTTGAAACTTGGCATCCTTTACCTTCTCATTACCTTCATAATTGTTAATGATTTTGTCCCACATTTCTTTGGCAGTTCCTAGATGCATAAATTTTACGAATTTTGCTTCTGCAAGCCCACTCAAGATAGCATTCATAGCCTTAGCGTTGAAGATAAATTCTAGTTTTTCATCCTTATTTTCTAGTACAATTGGATTTACATAACCAATATCTACCACATCCCAAACATCTGCACCTAAATCCATTATGTAGGTTCTCATTCTAACTTTCCAGAAGGCAAAGTTTGTTCCATTGAACAGAGGGGCCTTATTGGTTGAATTTCCTTCATGTCTTGACATGTTTAAGCACTAGGATATACCTTTAGATAAAAGGGGCCAGCTCTGATACCAATTGTTGTACAACTGAGAGGGGGGGGGGGTGGATCAGTTGTTACCATGCTTAAACAATTATGCTTATTTTAACTCTTTAAAAACACTCAATGATAATCACAATAATTCAGGGAAATAAGTAATAACATTCATCATCAGTCACACATATGAGATACACAAAGATGGATATTTCTTGAGGAAACCTATAAGGGGTAAAAACCTCTTCTTCTTTATATGATAAGTAATATTTGCATTCTTTACATTATCATACATATGAGCACCAACTCATAATGAGGCTGAAACCTCTGTTTTGCGTGCTGCTACTTGCTGAGAGCACCAACTCATAATGAGGTTGCAACCTATTTTTTTCAAGTTGCTACTGGTTGAGAGCACCAAATCTCTGGTTTCTCTAGCACCAACTAGAAGGAAGCACCAACCCCCTGGTTTCTCTATCACCAACTAGAAGGAAGCAACAACTCCCTGGTTTCTCTAGCACCAACTAGAAGGAAGATACAACTCCCTGTGTTCAAGCACTCACTTGAACCTCTGAGGACACCAGTCCTCCCTTGAACCTCCCTAACACCCTGATTTATGAATATAAATTACTGAAACTTATTACAGTGATATGGTGTTCAACAACAACTTACCAGTCTCATCACTGTTCTGCAAGATTTCGCTGCTCTGTCTTCCTCCCTGTCTTCCTGCACGCATCCATTGCACTTTTCTGTTCTTCTACCTCTTGTGCTTTCTGCACAATTCCCATTAAATGCACCTTTTGTCTTCTATCCATTTTAGTTGCTGCACTCCACCTCCTTCTTCACATATGCATCACTCCCAACAACAAAAAAACCCCAATCTCTTCTATTCTCCACATTCTTATACTCCCTGTGCACCTTGTGCATACTCTGTATACAATGGTTCTACTTGCTCTGGATGTCGAGTGCTATGCCTCTTCCTTGTGGAAACTCTTCAACTTCTTTGTTTTTTAAGCCCATCTATCCATCATCACTGGGTGTCATCATCAAATTCCTTCACATCAAAGGCAGTTGAGATTCTTCATCTTTTGTTGCCATCGACCTCAACCTCTCTGTCACAGTTTAACGACTCCAACACTCTTCCAGCTATCAATAGCCTCCATGAACCATCTTTTCTCCTACTGACAGATTCCTTGTGACCCTTCAATTCCTCTAGAAATCACATAGAAGTCTCTTCGAGTCTTCTGGCAGAAACCATCAGTGGTTTCTAGAAGTTACACTGAGAACTACTTTAGTAGCCCTCTGATCTTCTTCAGTTTCATCTGCACCGTTGGATTAACTTCTCTAAATATTGCATTCATTTCAGCATTCCTCTCTTCGACATTTCGGGATCATCGTGGTGGAGGATTTTAATACTCTCCATTTCTTGAACCCCGAAACTCTGAAAAGGATCTTGTCTTCACTAACTCCTTACCCCATCTTTCGTCGATGTGACCAATGACTGTGACCTCAGCCTTAGTCGAAACTGCATTTCGCAATTTTGCGTTTCGACAGTTCGACATTTCGACACTCTTGGTGGTGAAGTGTTTCAACACTTCAACTCCCGGTATCCGGAACTCCGAAATGGAGTCAGATCAACAGTCTGGTACTCCAACTTTTTTTATTTCGGTGAATTGGCATTTTAGTATTCTTGTGGTGAAAGACCTAGACATTTCCAACTCCCGGTATCTGAACCTCCAGTATGTAGTCTGTGACATTTCACGACTTCGGGTTTCACAATTTCAGGACATTTGTGATGAAGACTCTTCACTCTTGACTCCTCCTACTCCTGGTATATGAAACTCTGGTATGTAGTCTGTGACATTTTGCAACTTTGGGTTTCACAATTTCGGGACTTCTGTGATGAAGAGTCTTCACTCTTGACTCCTCCTACTCCTGGTATCTGAAACTTCGGTATGGAATATTTATCATTTCACAACTTCGGGTTTCACGACTTCGGGACTCCTTATGATGAGAGTCTTTTTCATTTCCATCTCCCGGTATCCAAAATTCTGGTATCCAGTACTCCAATCGATGCTCCTATTTCGGGTTTTCTCATTTCGACACTTCGGGACTCCTGATGATGTGAGTCTCTGACATCTCCATCTCCTGGTAACCGAAATCCCGGTATCCAACACTCCAAGCGATGCGCCTGTTTTGGGTTTTCACATTTCGGTACTTCAGGACTCCTGATGATGTGAGTCTCTGACATCTCCATCTCCCAGTAACCGAAACTCTGGTAGCTGAAACATCAAGCGATGCGCCTGTTTCATGATTTTGGGGTTTCGCATTTCACGACTTTGGGACTCCTGTGTTGGAGAGTCTCGAATCTTGACTTCTCCATCTCCCGGTAACTGAAACATCGAAATGGAGTCTTTATTGAGGTGATTTTTCGGGGTTTCGCATTTCACCTTGCTCGTTAAAGAGCGTGTAGGTTCTCCTAGATCCAACGTCGGTCGGACCTCAAGATCAGATTTGACGTTCATTGGGAATTCTCAATGGGATCCATCATTGCATACTCTGATCTTATCGAGCTTTCTCTGCAGTGTCTTCCCAAAAGACTCCTGGTGCTTGCCTGGCACATCCTTCCTGTACTCAAGCCATCATCACTGTTGTACTTGCCATCAATGACAAGCATACACTACCTGTAAAACATGCCAACATAACCATCGAAAAATTCTCCCCCCCAACATTGGCTTGTTGACTAAGTATTTAAGAGATAAGTGATCTACGAACATGTTAAAATGTGTTCCCAGTCATTAGTGTTTGAACTTCTGCAGTGTGTAAACCATAGCTAGTCCTTCCCTCTCTGTAGTATTATAGTTTTTTTCTAATTCTGATAGTTTTTTTCTCGCAATTGCTATAGGATGATCCAAATCTCCTGCTACTGGCTGTGCCAAAATAACTCCAAGCGCTATGGATGATGCATCTACATGTACGTTGAATGTCTTCTCCCAGTTTGGAAATACTAGTATTGGCACAGTGACCATCTTTTCTTTTAGCGTATCCAAACCGTGTTGACCATCTTCATTCCACTGAAACTTTGTATCTTTCCTTAACAGTTTCTCCATAGACGCGGTGATCTGTGCATACCCTTTTATAAATTTTATGTAGTATCCTATGTGTCCCAATGTTGCTCTTAGTTTACAAACTGTCTCTGGTGGTGTTAAGTTAACAATTACTGCAATCTTTGCAGGATCTACTAGTAAACCTTGTTTGCATACTATAGGCCCAATAGTATCCCAAACGATGTTCCGAAGATACATTTCTTGATGTTTAATGATATCTGACACTGCCTACACCTTTCTAGAATTAGCTGTAAGAACTATACATGATCTTTCAACAACCTATAGACTATCCAGTCGTCCAAGTATACCTCTGGAAACTGGTGGATAAATTACTTGATTGAAGCTATGACTACTCTGGAAAATATTGTTGGTGTGTTCTTCAGTCCAAATGACATGACTGTGTACTGGTAGGATCCCCATTCTGTAGAAAACGTGATCTTGTATCTGTCTTCCTGTGCTATCTTGATCTAATGGTAGCCTGAGAATCCATAAGTGAATGAGTAAACTTTGTGTCCTCCTACGTTCTCCAACACTTCATTCATGAAAGGTGTAGGGAACAGGTCATGTAGGCATGCATCATTCAACTTCCTCAAGTCGATGCATATTATTATCCCACCTTTTTTTCCCTCCTGAACTACCATCGGGCTTATCCATTTTGATTCTTCCATAATTTCTATGATTTTGGCTTCGAGCATTCTATCAATCTCATCTTTAAATTTCTTCTTATATATTGGATTTAGTTTGTATGGTCATTGTCTGGTCGATCTTTCTTCATATCTGAGTGATATCTTCATTTCTCCTAGCTCTCCTGATATTCCCTTCATTTTTATAAATGTTGTGGGGAACAAATCGTTGTACTCGCGCAGTAACTTTATTATGCTTTGTAGTGTTTGCTCATCCCAGTAGTCCCCAATGCTTTCCATTTTAGGATTTTCCACTGTCCCGATGTTGACTTTATTCACCTTGATCGGCACAACAATTACTTCTGATTCTAAAGATGGACCTTCCACTTCTCTCTCGCCTTCCACTTCCTCTATCTGAATATCGCATGAATCGTCTTCATCTGGTGCTTCTTCTTGCACATGGTAGCATGACAACAGTTCTTTCACTGTATATCTATTCCACTGTTGTTCCTATGTTATGAGTTCGACTTCTGATTCCTTAATGAATATGACCCCTCTTATTTGCTTAAGTGATGCATCTATGTTGGGGTTCTCATGCTTGAATGAGAAAGTGAGTGTAAATTTTTGTTGCAATACTATCCAACTCACATTGCCTATGTGCAGTTCCTGGTCAGTATACCAGTTTACTGGTATGCCTTCTAAGGTATGTACAAAATGATAAGGCCATTCCTTGAGAGGTGTCATTTTCCACAGTTCTCTGCACTTCTTCAAGTGTTCCGCCGGTGCCCCCTGTCCATCATACTTCTGCTGCTGGTTGCTTCTCTATTCTGCGCCAAACCTTATGTGCAGTAGCCGCTTGCATTGGTACCAGTCCTTGATTGTTTATTTATGTGCGCCTCACCATATTGTAGGTGTGGCCTTGAGTTCTATATCGAGTGTTAAGAGTCTCTGATTTTCTAGTACTTCATCCTCGTACTTTTCCAAGAATACTTCTATATCGTTTACTCCATGGAAACTGGGTGGTTCCCTTATCCCTGTACCTACCCATCTTACTGCATAGTCTATTCTTACGCATCTTCTTGTGGAAACTTCATGTAGCCTTTGTTGCCAGTTTTCTAGACCCGTGTCTAATTCTGTCGCACATGAAGTAATTATTCACCAACTGAATATCCCATCTACAATTGGTTTTACGTAATCCTCATCGCACACAGTTTTTCTGTACAACTGGTTGATTTTCTCTAATTCTAAACAAGTATGTTCTACAAACCTTTCCCCTTCTTATGGGTCTAATGATGCAATGAAACTATATTCTCCTGACTCAAATGTCATTTTTTGTGTCTTTAAGTTGATTATGGCCTCATTATCAAATGCCCAATCCAAGCCAAGAAATGTTGGATATGGTGTGTTACCATCCACTATTTCAATCACTTTGAAGTCTGATTTAGTGCACTGTACGTCCATGTCTACTGTCACTCCTTTCAGTTTGCTAATTGGTAGAACTTTGTGTCAGTTTGCTAGTTTCATCTGAACAGGTGAATATCCTAATGTGGGCTCTCACATACATTGCCATGTCTTCTTTGGTAATACATTGACTTCAGATCCTAGATCCAATATGATATCTCCCATGTTGAAATCTCTGATGTTGGCATTTAGCCTGAACTCCCTACTTGTTCTTCTCCTTGTATGTAGGTGATTGATTATTTTTTGTTCTAGTTTTCCTTATGTCTCTATGCTACATTTTTCTAATATGTTTTGCAATATTTTGACAGCAGATGGATCATTCAATAGTTTTACACATGATTGCAAAAATCCTTTGATTGTACTTACTTGTCCCTGGGGATGCATTTCTTTGGTATGATTCAACGATGGAGGCATCTCGTACTCTATCTCTTCCTTTCTTTGTTGTGAATTTGACGTCGATGTGGTGTCTTACTTCATGAATTCTTGTCTAGCTTGCTGAAATATTTCCTTCTTGTTCTACACGTCGAACTATCTCCTTGGTTCGACATTCTTCTTCACCCACTGGTGATGTACTGGCTCTTGGCGAGCTGTGTTGTTTCCTGTTTTAGCTCCTCCACACATAACTATGTTGATGTTTTGTCCTTCATCTCTTTCTTCAGCTGAAATCCATTGAACATTCTGGTTGTTCTGGTTCCTCTTTTCCTGTATCTTCCCTAGTAACGTAGGACATTCTTCTGTGTCATGATCCGATGCGCGACAATACAAACAAGTTGCTAGTGGAAGTGGACATTCCCTTGCATAATGTCCCGGTTGTTGACATTTGTGACATACCACTGGTCCTCTACCTCTTACAAAGACTTCTCTTGCTTGTCCTCCACCTCTGTAGCCAGATCGATATCCTCTAGGCGTGTTATACTGAGGCGCCTGATTGTACTGCGTGGTATTGTACTGAGGTTGTGCAGTGTTGTACTATGGCTGTGTGATATTATATGGTTTTTCTGCAGTATTATACTGCTGTTGCACAGTGTTGTATGGGGATGGAACTTGGTTAAATTGTGGTGCGACTTTCCCAATCATCATTTCTGCCTGCACCCTATATGCATCTAATGTCCTCCCCTGCATCAAATCCATAATTCTACAATATTTGTCATCGTGGCCCACTGACTTGAAAAAGTTGCAATATGAACTCTTTCATACTGTCTGGTATTTATGTATCATTGGCAAATGATATGGATTGTGGCATGGTTTCTTATAGATTTCAAACCAAAGTCCTTCTGTTGGTAACAGATTTGGCATTCCTTCTTCCATATACTCCGCAAATGTTGGACATTCGTTCTTGTGGTGTCCTTCCGTCTTGCATGTGGTACACCAAACAACTTCTTGTTTTTCCTTACTTTTGTTCTGGTTTAGCTGGAACATCAAGTTCTTCAAATCCTCCTTCATCTCTTTGATGGCTAGATCCATCTGCTGATATTGGTTTTCTTCTAGTTGCAGGGCTTATTGCAGAGCCTCTTCATATGTCTGAAACATTTGTTGTCACAATGGATATTTTAAGTGTGGTAGCAGTGAATTTACAAACAGGTGCCTGTGCTGCATATCGTTCATGAGATATTTCAACTTTCCTTTCAGTTGCTTGAATCTCTAGTCAATCTCCCATATAGATTCTCCTGGTTTCTGTCTAATTTCTATCATCTTGTTCATGTACTGAGCTTATGAACTTGGCTTCTGAAACTCATTTATCAGCAATTTCTTGATGTCTGCAATCGTTCTGGTTGTCCCTAGTGGATTTTGTGTAGCTAAACTCATATACCAATCAAGTGCGCGATACCTTAGTGTAATCACTAGCTTTGCAATTTTAGTATCTTCGTCTGTGATCTGTTTTTCTTCCCAAATCTTTTGACATATAAACAAATGTTTTTTTGGATCCTCCGATGCTTCTCCTTTGAATTCTGGTAACCTGATGGTGGGATCATGTCCAAACATCTTGAATGATGAACTACTACCTCTGCGTGGTGTAGATACTTGTCTAGTGCTTCATGAAATGTCTCCTCCAATTGTTGTTCCTTGTGTAGATGTACTTCTTGTTGTCTTTCTTCTTCCGAAATTTGGTTGTCTAAATGGTGGTGTTCTCTTTGGTGTATTAGTCACACATGGTTTTATGGGTTCCACACTGACATTAATATGGATAGGATTTCTTCCTTCTCTTCCTACTCTTGGACCTCTCGTCTTCCTCTCATATGTTCCACATAGGATTTCCTCAATCTGCTCCACAGCCCAAAGATCCTCTACCTCTTCTTCATCACTTTCCAAGCCTTCCCTCACAGCGACGACTCTCTTCTTGGTGTTCACCTTGTATTGGTAGGGTACTCCACTGCGCGTATTTCCATCTATCGCCATGATCTTCTTGATCTGGTCATCTTCCATCATGATTGGGTCCAAGGGTTCCTCCTTCTTTCCTTTATCCCTTCCTCCTTCCATTTTCTTCTTCCTGCCAGTGCTTCCCCCCTTCCCCCATCCATGTAGGGAAGTTTAGTTGTCTGACTCCATTGTCATTATACGTTTGTTATATAACAATATCTTAATAGAAGTATACAACCATCGAATATACCTTCCTCGAGGCCCGCATAGAAACTCTTGCTCCGATACACTGTACGAATTCGCTGTATATACTGCAAATTATGTTATAATGCCTACTATAATACCGTCGAGCTAAAAATCTACTGCGCGGGTGAATTTGTTGTTCACCTGCTCTAACTGCTCAATATGAACTGACGTCCACTCTAACTGTCGGATCCGGTTCATTGTGTGGTTATCCTTCAACCTTAATATCCATTCCTATAATAAGTGTGGAAAATCACAGAAAAAGACTTCATACAAATCAGTAAACACATACTTCTCAAGGTATTTGCGCGGTGTTACTCTAGGGTTTTTGTTATCTTTCTTCGCGAACTTCATCTCCTTTGTCTTCAACCATCTTTCGATCTGTGCTTTTGTGGGATTTCACGGTCTCAACATCCCCTTATAGTGGCTCATTATTTTCACCTTCTCATCATCTGATTCAGTATTCTCTTAATCCATCTTCCGCAGATCTTACAAATTTTCAACATATCACATCAACTCAATCCTATATTGTTCCAACCAACAGAAACAGAACCATTTGTTGGTTATTATTCTTATCCGATTTTATATATTTAACTTGATTGACCAAGGGTTCATGTCTACTGGGGTTCCAACAAAGCATCTAAAACTATCGGCCCTCCTGGTAAACTAGGAGGCAACGCAACACAAAGAATGCACTGTGCAGTCTCACCCGAGATAGTCTTAATGGGTGACTGCAATACTCAAGTGTTTTCAGTCCAGGATTGAGTTGAGATCCGAGAGGTGTGCACTGAGAGTTATAATTAACTTATTAAAGAAATAAACTGTCATTCCCGATTATGCATGGAATATAATCAACTCATTCATTTGATTCACCCCTTCCTGGGATACGTCCACAAAGATCTGGCTCTTGAGATCTTTTATTATAGTAGTTCCAAAAACTACAACATTGTGTGCTTTACAACTCTTCTCAGTCGGGTCAGGATCTTATTATGAGGTGGACTAGATCGCACCAAGATCCTTAGCCTGCGATCTAACCCTCAATATCTACCCTCCTTACTCCTCCTCATCTCAACAACTTACAAAATTAGGTCGTATAGAAAAATATTAAAACTAGTTATCAAAACATGACTCCTCCTCTAGACTCTCTATATCTGCCCTTTGGCTCTCATCTCTTGTTCTCCCCCTCTATGACACCTAGGTATCTATATTTATACATTCCTGGCTCATCATCCATTACAATGTATTACAAACACCCTAACCATAGCATCGTTACGTCTTCCATGCATGCGCGCGTGCTACTCTTCCTTCCAGCTGTCACTTTTCTTGTGCATGCCTTCCTTTCCAAAATAGCCTTTCTTTCCATTTTGGCCTATTTCCAACACTCCTCGACAAAGATTTTGTGCATGGAAATTTTAAGAGTTAGGGTTAGAGATATATTATCAGAGTCAGGTTCGTGGTCATCTAAAAGATCAAAGTTTAATATTTGGTTGTATATGGGGATATCCAATATTACATAATCAACAACACTGCTACCCAACCCATGGATACAAGTCATTCTTTTAGAATTAGGAAACTTCTTTAGACCATTGCAAATTATTAAATCTTGAGAACTACAGAGCTTGATTAACTCAGTACCAAACAAATTCTTGATCAAGTCTTAAAAGTTTATTTTGTAACTCTTAGCTAAGACAAGGTCCTCATCTAGCCAAATAGGATTAGGGTTGGAGTCATTAATTAAAATAAAATCTTTATTGGTTGTAGATATAGCATTAAAGTTTCCTAATAGGAGGACACTACCTTCATTTTTCATATTGTAGATATCTTGCTCTAAGCTTTTGTAGGGAAAATTATTATCTAGATTGTTTTTTGTATAAAAAGTAGAGTTAATAGGTTCAAAATAACATATTGATATATAAATAATCTTAGCATTAATATCAAATATCTCCATTCATATGTATTGATTGAGAGGATCTTTCTTATGAATCCATATGTGAGGAGAGGTGTTTGTTTTTACGTAAGATTATATGCCTCCAATCCTTCTATGGGAGGAATTCTTGTTCCATGTGGAACAAAAAATAGATCCTTCAATAGTAGGAACCTTACATTCTTCATGCTCCCAAGTTTCAACCAAGAGAATAATTTCAATGCCACTCAAGATCGAGCTTAGTATAGGCCCTTTACTCCATGGAAAACCAAGGCAGTTCCAAAAGAGGATCCAGAGTGTTCCAAATTTCTATTTATCATTGTCCTTTTGGTCTCTATCCCTAATAATAGATCTACGGTTCCTAATTATTTCCCATTTTCCTTCCTTTCTATCTTCCTTTACCTTTTGAACCTCCTTCCTTAATTTAGCTTGATCTTCTAGAATGAGGTCTTCATTTATCAATATTCCAA